>SJYC01010052.1:0-23576 GCA_006408675.1 Madoqua kirkii | reverse complement strand
TTCATAATACACAAATAATTCATAAAGTTCAAAAAGCAGAAACAATTTTGAAAAACAACATGTATCATTTGATCCCTTATTCTTCTAAACCTCCCATGATCTAATAATAAAAAGCTCTAAGCTCTCTATATCTCTTACATATAAGCAATTAATTACATTTAATTGATATATGTTAAGTAATCCATAGTTTTGGAAACAATGATTTAAGGGCCTTTTTGTTTACCAATATCTAATTAGGTCAAAAGAACTACTACAAATTCAATTAGCACTTTAAGATATACTTTAATTTCTAATTTCAAACTGGAAACCTAATAATTTTTAGGATGGCTAACCTACATATTATTAGATCCAGAGTGGCTCAGATGCTAAAGAATCTGCCTGCAATGCAGGAGACCTGGGTTCAATATCTGGGTAGGGAAGATCCCCTGGAGAAGGGATTGTGATCTAATAATAAAAAGCTCTAAGCTCTCTATATCTCTTACATATAAGCAATTAATTACATTTAATTGATATATGTTAAGTAATCCATAGTTTTGGAAACAATGATTTAAGGGCCTTTTTGTTTACCAATATCTAATTAGGTCAAAAGAACTACTACAAATTCAATTAGCACTTTAAGATATACTTTAATTTCTAATTTCAAACTGGAAACCTAATAATTTTTAGGATGGCTAACCTACATATTATTAGATCCAGAGTGGCTCAGATGCTAAAGAATCTGCCTGCAATGCAGGAGACCTGGGTTCAATATCTGGGTAGGGAAGGTCCCCTGGAGAAGGGATTGGCAACCCACTCCAGTATACTTGCCTGGAGAATTCCATGGACTGAGGAGCCTGGCAGGCTAGAATCCACGGGGTCGCAGTTGCCACGACTGAGCAACTAACACTTTCACTGTTTTCAATCTATATATATTTGACGCATACTTTCTGATAAGTGGGTGATAACTGTAGACTTCTATATAAAAAACTTCAACATAAATGTTAAATTATTTTGAAGTATTTCAATGATTTTTAAAAGATTCATTTCTTTTCTCTGGCAAATGCTTCTTAAAAGTGTGGTCTGTGAACAACAAGCATCAGCTGGGAACTTGTTAGAAATGCAACTGTCCCGCCCCATTTCAGTTCCACTGATTCAGAAGGTGGCTGGGCCCAGCAATCTGTGCTTCAACACACCCTACAGGTGATTCGGATGTAAGCTCTGGTTCGAGGCTCACTGCTCTTATAGCATTTAAACTTCAAAAGAGAACAATTTAAACGACAGAATTCTCAACAGAGTTCAAACACAAGATGAATTCTTACCAGGCGGTGGTTGTGAAGGGTTGAAACTTGCTCGGAGAAAAGGAGGCGGAGGGATTGGGCTGAAGCCGGGAGGAGGAACTGGCATTGACACAGGAAATGCTGGTGGCACCAAATTAACCGCAGGCACCGCTGGAGCCACTGGAATCTTGGGGCAGAAAATAAAAAAGTCCATCCACCATGTTATTCGTCTGCAACGATTACATCTTGGGACAACCAAAGGTAAATCATTTCTGTTTCACAGGAAGGTAACGAACATCATCATATTAAGTTGCTTTACTTTTTTCCTTTCTGTATTCCTACAAGTGAACCTACTTGAAGTAGAAGTCAGTATTTGTCAACAGAGTATACGTGGAGACTGTGAAATCTACCTTATATTCAGGTGATGCAAAAACATGGGCACCTCCTTCAACAGTAAATATCATGCTCAATTCTAAAGTGCCATCTCCCACTAAGTGTGTAACACCTGACTATGTTATGCAATCTAATCAACATCAGGAAGCACGTCACTCCTGCCAGCTTTAAAATGGCTGCAATTTCTCATTAACTTGCTATCTACTCCTAACCATAAATTCTTTTACTCATAATAGGTACAATAATCCCCAAATATTTATCTGCATTTTGGCATGGCTGGCTATACTTTTTTCCTGAAGAAAAGTGAGTCTCTCAGTCATGTCTGACCCTTTTCGACCCCATGGACTATACAGTCCATGGAATTCTCCAGGCCAGAATACTGGAGTGGGGAGCCATTCCCTTCTCCAGGGAATCATCTCAACCCAGGGATTGAACCCAGGTCTCCCGCATTGCAAGTGGATTCTTAACCAGCTGAGCCATCAGGGAAGCCCACCTTTCTCCTGAAGTTCACACTATATCAATGGTCTATTCAACACCTCAATTTTGTTGTCCAGAAAGAGTTCAAACTTTCACATGCACAAAACTGAACTCCCTCTGTCCTTCTTCACACCACACTTCCACAGTCTTACATTCTCAGGTAATGGTAACTCCATCTTTCCAATTTCTAAGACCAAAAACCTTACCTCTGTTCTTTCTCACAACTCAAATCCAGTCCTGTGCACTGGTCACTCCACGACCACACACCCGGGATCTGCCAGCCTCTTGTTACTTCACTGCCGTCAGTCTCGTCCGAGCCACCATCATCTCGTCTGAACTGCCGCAGTTGTCTTTTAACGTGTCTCTGCTTTTATCTGTGCCTACTATTCTATTCTCAAAGCAGTTGCCAGTGCAATCCTTTAAAGCCAGATGGAGCCACGTCTTTCTTCAAATAAGGGGTCCCCCATCTGAGAGTGAGACCAAAGTCCTCCAAGAAGTCTCATCTCACTAAGCTGCCTCTCACTCGCTATTCTCGCTCACTTGTTTTCCTGGAACACACCCATAATATCCCCAGCTGTGGCCTTTGCATTGGTTACTCCCTCTGCCTCCAAAGCTTTCTTGAGATAGCCACATGATTAACTGCCTCAGCAACTTTAAGTGGTGCTCAAATGTCATTCTCAATCAAGTCTCCTGTTTTAAATTGTGAACTCCTACAGAGGCACTCCTGACATCACAGTTTTATACTTCCTTCTCACTTGCACAGTTTCTCATAAACTCACTAATTTCCTAGTTTCTGTCCCTCATAATGAGAACAAATGCTCCAGAAAGGCAGGGATTTATGCGTGTTTTCTTTCCCTGAGGTCTCCTCTATCCCAGGTGACTAGAACAGTGAATGTACAGAGCAGGCATTCAATAAATCTGTTCAGTAAATAAATTTAAATATGAATTACATATTACCTAAATGAAAAATTTCAAAATACTTATATTTAATGTTAATCTATTTTGCACAATTTCTCCCAAGTTTTATAAAATAAAAGAATGAGTAAAAACAGAAATGTAAAACAACACATTGAACAATTAAAAAGAAAAAAACACCCAGCACTAACCTGTAACATAGCAACAGGTGGAGGGAAAACCTCTGCCTGGGTTGTGACCACTGTCTCCTTTTCAGCTGGAGGTGGGCTCTGAGTTGTCTGGACCGTCTCTTTAACAGGTTCTGAGCTTTTCACCGTTTCCCACTCTAAACAAAATATTTGAAATTGATTTCCTCTGAGTGGATGCAATTTTTCATTTTCTATTACTATGAAAACATTTACTCCAGGTCCGAATGGTCCTTCCTGTACCACGGCTCATTTTCTAGAGGTGTGCACAACTCTAGGTGTTATGTACAAACTCTATTTGGTTCTGCTGAGATAAATCTGATTAGGATACTAAGGAGTTCAAAACAACATGAAATGAGGCACAAATCAAAGATGCTAAAATATTCAGTGTAGAGAAAACACATAAAAGGGACATTAAGAGACATATCTCCAAGGCTGCCTGATATAAGAGCAACCAACCTTATTCTATATTTTGTCACAAGGTACAAGGGGAGCCCGACAAGGAAAGCATTAACTCAATATAGAAAAATTTTCCTGAAAATGCTGAAAAATGCAAAAACAGAACAAAGAAGCTCCAATGGGTCCTCTAAAAGCTCTTCATCTCCCTTAGAGTACAGCCATCAAAGTTATCAAAATGATTAGGAAGACTTCACATGACCTTGCCACTCTGCCTGACTTCATCTCCTACTACTCACTTCTCACTATACTTCAAGCCATTCTGCTCTTGTGACCACTAAACAGACTGCGTTCTCTCTGTACGAACCACTCTATCCCAGAAAGCTGCACATCTCACCCCTCTGAAAATCACCTGCTCCACTGACCCTCTTCAACCACTTAAAACTACAAAAGCACCACAATCAGGCTGCCTGTCCCCTTGCTCTGTTTCTTCTTAGGGCTTACCAGCAGTGAAACACTATTAAGTTCGTTTACTTTGTTTATTATCTGTTTTCCCCCCACTAGAACATGGGCTGGCAAACACTTCTTACTGTAAGTATTCTAGACAGTGTGGGCATGTGTTCTCCATTACAATGATTCAACTGTTGTCGAATTTTAAAGTCATATACAACAGGTAAACACAACTGACCATGGCTATGTTCCAATAAAACCTCACTTACAGAACAGGCAGCAGTAAGACTTGGCCCAAGGACTGCTGTCCATCGCTGTACTGCACTGTGCACTGAGGGGAAGGTTTATGCCTATCTCACTGCTACAGTCACAGTTCCTAAAATTATGCCTGGCACACAGCAGGAACTGAAATATGCTTTGAATGAGTAAATGTTCCTGAAGAACAGCCATCCAAGTCAGAGAGAGAAGGAAATGGCAAGAATACAACAACTGAAAAAAAGTGTTTGAAAACATGTGCACTGGCCAGAGAACAAAAACACTACTCTGAACATTAAGCCAACTTTCGTGAAAGAGCTCAGATGTCAAGAAATGAGGTATATCATATTTCAATTCTTTCCCAAGTATCCATTATCCTGTGAATTTTAAAAATAAACAGATTTTTAAAAGAACAGGTCAGATTATCACTTGGTTATAAGTTTTCTAGAGCTCCATGAATCTCAACTACAGCTCTCTAAACCAAGGTTCTATTCCCACCATTCTCAACACAGATACTAATCAAAATATTATAACCTAGGAAGTTTTTTTTAAAGACACCATCCTAAATCCCCAGTTCTCATTTAAACTCAAGTAAATAAAATAGTCTAAAGATGCCTCCATATTGACAATTCTCTCAAAGACTGAAACTTTAGAAAAAGGCATATATAAGAAATGCTACCTTCAGAGTTTTAGAACACTACATTCTGACACTTATGAATAGATCCCAGTAAGAATAGACTTGAACAGGGTACTGGTTCATTTTTTTCCCCTCTTGTATACAAGGGGGAAAAAATCCAGGAAATAACACAATTCACCCCATCATGCAAAATGTTTAGCAGTAACAACCCTTTCAGCATACTTTTTAAACAGTAAAACTCCCTGTAGGATTCTTACCAGTATTTACAGTTTCCTGATCAATCATGCCTCCTTCTGCAAAACCTTCCAAGTCATCCACTTTAACTTTTTCCCATGGTATATACGTAACTCCAAGATCCACATCCCAGAATTGTTTGTATTCTGTTTTCACACCTTTGTTTAAAGCCCAAGCAATCTATAAGAGAAGGAAAAAAAAGGTTCATATATACTATTTAAAAATAAGAAAAGCTAAATAAAACATACAAAGTTATAAGCTAATGATGTAAATACAAATAAAATTAGTTTCAAAATTCAGCTGGACAAAAATCACTGCTGGAATAACAATAATCAAGGAATTTTTTTCCATGTATTTCCTGATTTTGTTTGTAAAATGAAGCCTGCATTAGACAGTGATGATGTCTGTAATATGGGTTTTATTTCCACTACTTTAGTTCAGTTGCTCAGTCGTGTCCGACTCTGCGACCCTATGAACCGAAGCATGCCAGGCCTCCCTGTCCATTACCCAATTCCTGGAATTTACTCAAACTCATGTCCATCGAGTCGGTGATGTCATCCAGCCATCTCATCCTCTGTCATCCCCTTCTCCTCCTGCCCCCAAACCCTCCCAGCATCAGAGTCTTTTCCAATGAGTCAACTCTTCGCATGAGGTGACCAAAGTATACTGGAGTTTCAGCCTCAGCATCAGTCGTTCCAGTGAATACCCAGGGCTGGTTTCCTTCAGAATGGACTCGTTGAATCTCCTTGCAGGACAACGGACTCTCAGGAGTCTTCTTCAACACCACAGTTCAAAAGCATCAATTCTTCAGTGTTCAGCCTTCTTCACAGTTCAACTTTCACATCCATACATGACCACTAGAAAAACCATAGCCTTGGCTAGATGGACCATTGTTGGCAAAGTAATATCTCTGCTTTTGAATATGCTATCTAGGTTACTCATAACTTTCCTTCTCAAGGAGTAAGCGTCTTTTAATTTCATGGCTGCAATCACCATCTGCAGTGATTTTGGAGCCCCCCAAAATAAAGTCTGACACTGTTTCCACTGTTTCTCCATCTATTTCCCATGAAGTGATGGGACCAGACGCCATGATCTTAGTTTTGTGAATGTTGAGCTTTAAGCCAACTTTTTCACTCTCCTCTTCCACTTTCATCAAAAGGCTTTTTTGTTCCTCTTCACTTTCTGCCACTTAGTATGATCTTAAAACAATACATTCCTCAATATAATCCAAATCTACTTTTCACCATAAAAACTTCAACTTAGATATAATTATTTAGATAAAATCTTATAATTGAGCAATTAGATACTTAGATAATTAGCTAAACAAAATCTTGTTACTCCATGAGAGAAGAGACCAGTGAAACTTCAGCTCACACAGAGAAACTCTCTGCCATGAAAGGACAGAGCATGGGTATATTAACTCCTTTGAAAGTAATTTTAAATTTATTAATTCAGTTACAGAAATTGATAAAATAAATTAACTTCAAAATAGCACAAATAAAATGTGAATTACAAGATGTTAAAAAGGAGACATCAATAGTATAATTATGGGTTAGGATTAGGAAGCACTGGGAAGAAATGAAAGAAAGACAAGCCTGATAAACTTCTGCTCATAAAATGGGGTCCTGGTTGACTAAAGAGTACTGTGTGGGTGCGATTTCAAAGAACTGCTTGAATAAGGTTTTGTTTGATTATTGTTTAAACTCAAGCTAATTCTACACTTTAATAATACTGAAATAATAAATTTTGGTCAAGGTTTACCCATAATGCTAAAAAAGGATTCAATACAGGAAACAGAATTCTAAAGATTCAATAAAACAAGAGCATGTGTCCCCCAATCTCACCTTAATGACCTTGGATCCAATTTTATACGACCCGGAACTAAGTTTCTGAAGAGCTCGAAATGCATCTTGTCGATGAACCATGCAGACGTAAGCACAGCCTCTGGGAGGAATCATCTGTTAAAAATTTTTTTCTTTAGAAATGGTATAAGGAGGGCAAGTCATTTTTGGTATTTTATGGTTTTAATAGAACAGAACATTGATTACTGATAATACTGAATCATTTTCCCCCTTTCTTCCTCTGGCTGTTTATTGGTACAATTCATATACAATTACTTAAAACAAAAGTTCAGCAGTTAGCTGGGACTCATTCTAAGCCTGATTTACATGAAATCTTAAATATCACATGTCAATCTGCTTCACTACACAATGATGAACTATTAAAATAATGCAAGACATGTATATAATAACACCAGATAAACAGAAAGTAGTACTGGATGGCCAACATATTTGAAGCATGTAATTTATTTACAGTAGTATTTATAATTTTCCAAATGTTATGATGCGTATTGTGAGAAGGATTTTTGTTTGGCCAAAATATTTTATCCTTAATATAAAGTCCAAAGTCTACAACAAACAATAAAATGAAAGCTTTTCAATTTTATAAAACTTTAACTTTGCCCAACTACTTCCAGACAAAGGTTTTAGTATGAATAGGAAGATAGCCTCAGCATAAGGATCTCAATTTTTGTAGCATTAAACTACTCTATAAACTACCAAATCATAAAATTATCTTTAATGTATTAATTCAGAAAAATACATGGAGTATTTCACTTCATGAAGAACTTCTACCACTTTATTAGTCTTTACATAAGCTTTAGCTGTGAAAATAACCTTTCCCCTAGTCTTGCTAATATCTCAAGCTATCAACTCAAGTCCAAACTTCTCAAAAAAGAAGTTTATCTAACCTCTTACATAATTCATCTTTTGCAATGTAGATCCAAACCCTCCCCAAACCACCAAAAATATTTTCTTCAAGCTAATGACCTACTAAATTCTAAATCTAATGGACTCTTTTCAGTCTTCAAATTCCTGCCACACTAACTGAAAGGTTTATCAAGTCTTCCATCAATTTTTCAAATCCTGGATTTTATCACTAGCCATTCAGTACACTTCATTTCACAAAATAACTTAATGCCTATTACTTGTAAATAATACACTATTATAAGGTAAGACAGAAGAAGAGAGAGACAGATTGATTTCCAAATGACTGTGGTACAAGAAAGACTAGATATGGCATATGCAGTGTGAAATATAAGACACTACTTGGATTCAGGATCTGTTCAGAGCAATGATTCCTGGTTTTGCATCAAATACACCTGTGTAATTATGGTACTTTGATAAGAATCTAAAGACAGTGATCATGGGCATCCATGTTTTTCAAATGTCAGCCCATGTCTGCTATGCAGCTAGAGCTGAGAACCATTAGTTTAAATGTAGTGCAAACTCAGAAAAAAATTTCAGAGGTTACATGATTATAAACTCTGAAAGATCACTTAAATTCTGCCAGGTGAAATTTTAAAAGACAAAAAGAGAAGCCTTCAACACTTTTATGGTATAAAAAGAGGAATCTGAAATACCTGTTGAAACACTCAGCCAATTATCTATTATTTATTAACTAATCAGTTATTTACTATCCATGTAACTCAGTCAAATCATTTAGGTTCCTCCCTGGTAAAGTAACACTATATGAATTATTTATTAACCAGCTTCCTGTGAGGCTCCAATTGAGGTCACACCCAGTTGAAAGTAAAATACAAAATGGTCAAATTCAATTTAAATAAACACTGCTGTTACTAATACCAAAAAGTCAAATTTGGCCATATAAAGAATGTTGAGACTGTAAGGACTCTAAGACTAGACAGGAAAAACCAGTCAATTTCCTGGTAAATAATGATGAAAAATGTCCAAAAGACATTAAAGGATAGTAGCAGTGAATAAAATCAGGGTTAAAGTCTCCTCAAACCAATGACTACAAAACATTTCATGGCTTAGTTTTAGCTCCAAGGAGAAACATTAGCCCTCCAGGAAGAAGAAAATATTCCAGGAAGGGGACTGGGTGCAGGGAAAGAACCACGCTGAGGCGTGAGGGAACTGTGCGTGGGCCGCACAGGTTTTCTTGCCTCGGGGTTTGCTCTGAGAGGGCGAGGTGGGGAAGGGGAAGAAGGAGGCTGGCAGAAGACTGGGATCTCCCATCCAGCTGTGTCTCCACCATCACCGACGTGCTCAGGTGCAAATAATGAAAATTCTAACTCAGTTTCTCTATTTTCATTAAAAAAGGGGAAAAAAGAATTAAACCAGATCATACATATGGTTCAGAGAAGGCAATGGCACCCCACTACAGTACTCTTGCCTGGAAAATTCCATGGATGGAGGAGCCTAGTAGGCTGCAGTCCATGGGATCGCTAGAGTCGGACACGACAGAGCGACTTCACTTTCACTTTTCATTTCCATGCACTGGAGAAAGCAATGGCATCCCACTCCAGTGTTCTTGCCTGGAGAATCCAAGGGACGGCAGAGCCTGGTGGGCTGACTCTACTGGGTCGCAGAGTCAGACATGACTGAAGTGACTTAACAGCAACAGCATACATATGGTTCCTGCTAACTCATTTGATGTTTTTAGCAATCAAGTACTGCCACACTGCAGTAAGCCCTCTAAAAATATTTTGTAAGAATTCCATTATAAAAAGAAAAGTTAATTAAGGAGATAGCAGGAGAATAAACACAAAAATGATCAGAGTCAAATAATCCTCACAGAAATGTGATTAAGGGCAGATACAAAGTGACTGAAAACTCCCTGTATTTTTTCCAAACCTTACACTATTAAAGAATGGATACTCACATTAATGGACTCAATCTGTCCAAACTCTTCAAACAGGTTGGTTAAGTCTTGCTGTGTTGCCTTCTTGTCCACCTGACCAACCCACAGAGTAGTACTGCATACTGCCAAGACACAAGAGACAGATGACCTAAGTCATAGATAAGTTGCTTCTTTCAAGTAGCTACGGAAAAGCACTAGTAACAGTAATAAACGAAAATGTAAGATAGCACATTTTAAAGACTTATTAACTGATATTGTTATATTTAAAATCAACTAAAATGCCAGGTACCCATTCACATCTATGCCAAGACAATATCTTGCATTATTATCACATATTCTCAAGCTTGACAGCACACACTGGTGGATATCTGAGACACACTCTAAAAGATAATCCAAGACACGTGGTACAGAAAAATTGGGAATTGGGGTAGTTTAAAAATTCTGTAGGTGATTCTAATGTGCAACAAAGTTTCAAAATCACTGTTCACTGCGATCCTGTTTGGGAACCTTTTAAGTTGTTTGGGAACCTTTTAAGTATCTTTCTGTGATGTAAAGAACAGTTAAATCTGAAAACAGTATCTTACCCTTAAGAAAAGAATAATCAGATTTAAAAAAAGGAAAAGGCTGATTCAGAACTCAACTTGTTACCATGAAAGCCCCAGGGACACTGAAAGCCGGAAACACAGGAGACACATCTGGCCTATTTTTGGCTGCACTGTTCATGCCATCAGAAACATCTCCTTTCCCTGAAAACATTTACTTTAAAAATACTTACAGCTGATACATTTGCAGAGTTTTATTATACTTGGATTTGTGTCAATGTTATTTAAAATAAAGTCTCCAGCTTTTGGGTTACTGTTTTACTCTAAAGCTAATTCAGTCCTACATTAAAATATAACCGTTGCAAGCCATCTACCAAACATGGATTTCAATCAGGCCTCTCTACTCTGGCTGGTCAGAACGTGAATGTCTTCCAGACCTATGAGAGCTTTGGGAATCATTCAGGTAATAGATCCCTGGAGATTGTTCTCTGCTGTTTGTTCTGGGTCTCATGCAGTTCACCTGTCCATTCAACCAAAGTCTCAAACAGCAATGCATTAGTTTTCTTTTGCATTGTAACAAAACACCACAAAATTATACCTTAAAACACAGGAAAGTAGTCTTCTACACCTCTGGTGGTCTGAAATCAGCCAACAGGTCGCCCTCCTTCTGCAGGCCCTCAGAGCAACTCTGCTTCCCACCTTTGCTGCCTAGCTTCTACGAGTTATCTCACTCCTCACCTCATGATCCCAGCTCACATGTCTGATTCAGCGTTAGGAGCACCAACATTACTAATCATTTACTACTGGTTCTCATGATCAAGTAAGATTCTGGAAAGACAGCCAAGGCTGGTTCAGACGGCTAGAATGTAGTAAGAAGACGCTGTCACCTTTAATTACATGCCTGGGTTTCCAGGGTGCTTCAGCAACGTAAGCTGTACCAGTTACCCATCTATCTCCATGGCAGAAAGATTTGGAGATCTTCAGAAATTAGATAACCTGTCAGTGTTCAGCTCTTGGCAAAGAATGACAATTTGCTCCATTTTATGTACTTCACCCATCTGCAACCTGTTCGTTCACCCTAAAAGTCATAGTGGGTACCAAGAATCGTTTAGGCAGAATCCCACACTAAGTACGACTTATTTTCCAATACTTCATATGCCTGTCCAGTCAATTCTCCTGGAGGTTTCTCCCAAAACAAATCCCCACTACTACCAAATTTGGTCTAATCACACATTATAGATTAACTATAAAGGAGGGAAAGTTTTTACAACAGAACTCTCTCTTTCAGTACTGATCAAGTTTATAATTAGCTTTAAATTGGCATGATTCCCATAATAATTATTCTTATACACACTTGGTGTTCAAAACTGGTTAGGATACTACACATGGAAATCACAGTGTCAGTGAAATATTAGAGATACAAGGCCTATTCTATTTTGTAAATCATAAGTCACATTTTTTAACTAGTATCATAAAAAAAAAATCAACTCTCAATGACTTTAGTATTTGAATAGAAACCTATTACTTATCTTTCTTCTCTATCATATTACAAAAACCAAACCAGTTTTCAACTTCTCAGTCTGAAAAATCAGGTTGGGAGATTGTATATTAACAGCAAGTAACTATTTTCTCAATGTTACTGAAACCAAAGCTTATAAAGTACATCACTTACCACTTAATGTTTTAGATCTAATTGGAGGTAATCCCTTCTTCTGTCGTTCTTTCTCCCTTTCTCTAGCTCTCCTTTCACTTGAGTATGAACGTGATGATTTCCTTTTTCTTTCTCTAGAGCGGGAGCGTGAACGCTTTCTGTGCTTACGCTTTCGAGAACCAGATCTGACCTAGACCTTCGTTTTCTTGGTGATCTAACAACAACAAAAAAACCCTTATTTCACTAATGACAATATTAAAGTATCAAACACACACTTAAATCTCTATATTGCTATACTGCTTAGGTACACATTAGACACAGATGTTTGTCTGCAATGATTCTTATTTCAATCTGGGTGATACAAGGAAGAAGAGAAAGAGAGTCTACTTAGGGTCTCACTTTCTGTTAGTGTCTAATTTACAAACAAGTAAAGAACAGGGATGAAAGAAAACAGATTCTTTAGGTGACAAAGATGTGCATTCTTAAAATTAGGAAACGGTGTTTTCAACAGTAGACAACAAAACAATTCTGTTTATAGGTTTTCACCTTCTAAAATCTCATGGTACTTGACTTTACAATATAATATGATACTGAAATACTGGTTTGTTTTTTTTTTCCCTATTAATCATATGCCACTGAACTCTATTCAAAATACTCTTGTGTTGCAAAGACAAAGAATTTGCTAAGACAAAGATGTTTTCAGGACTAGCACTGTCATTCCATGGAGAGAAGTCAGTTTAGAGAAAGATGAACTGACAAGCTCTCACTTGCAAGGAAATTCTTGAAAATAAATTCCTCAAACTTCCAATACAAGGAGTTCTTAAAACACACAAGAAATGACTGGAAAAAACCATCAAAGATTCTGTATCTCTTCCAGCATTTACTGTTCAGACTTCCTGGGGCATTCGTGTGCCAAAAACACAGCATAAAAATGTTACAGATTAAATTTTAAGACAGTTTATAGCAAAGATAACATATATTTAAGACAGTTCAAAACAAAAACAAGAAAACTGACCAGGTTAAGAATAATTTACCTTAACTCAAATTTGACTGAGCATGTACATTAATGAGCCTTAACATGGCTAAGCCCAAAGAGAAAACCATTTCTAGAATATGTTTTTGAGAGTCCGATACGCTGTTAATAAAAATTTTTATAGTTTGATTTTCATAATCACTTTTGGTATTATAAGATGAATCAGAATGTAAAAAAACAATGAAATTTCTAATACTATTCCTCTATTATGTGATTTAACTGTTGTTCAGGGACAATTAGGTCCCAAGCTGATAATCGTCATAATATTATTAACTGAAACCACATATAACTCCAAATCCAAGGCTCATGATATTGCTGTGACTCATGTAAATAATTCAAATAAAAAGCCACAGATATGTCCAACTAAAAACAAAACAAATATTTTCTGTTTTTGAAGTTCTGAGTTACTTTCTCATGAGACAAGATGTTATTTTCAAACATACTGAGAGTGACATTTTCTTTTCTCTCAAACATATTGAGAGAAACTTTTTTTAAACCCAGATGCAAAGAAACAAAGGATGAAAAAAAAAAAGCCAACATTTTAAAAGTTTGCACACAGCTATTTTTATAGTACTACAGAACCTTGAACGAGATCGGGAGTGTGTTCTTGATCTTGAACGAACAGCCACTTTCTTTGCTTCCTGTTCAAAGATCTCTTCTTCCACTGCATCTTGCACTTCATCTATATCCATATCCTTGAAAGTCAAAGGAACACAAACAAACAAAATGCCTGGTTGAGATTCAGTGTTTACTGACTATTTCTGCATTCCAAAATATTCACCATAGTAACATTAATGCCTAATAGTAAAATGGTTACAATGCACAGCTTAACGTGGAGGAAAAAAGATTCACGTTTATATTATTTTACAGAAAATAAAAAATATTACCATATTTTAAGACTTTTTTCTGAAATCTATTTTAGAACTTTATGACCCAAAGTGAAAGTGAAGTCGCTCAGTCGTGTCCGACTCTCTGCGAGCCCGTGGACTGTAGCCCACCAGGCTCTTCCACCCATGGGATTCTCCAGGCAAGAATACTGGAGTGGGTTGCCATTTCCTTCTCCAGAGGATCTTCCCGACCCAGGGATTGAACCTAGGTCTCCTGCATTGGAGGCAGATGCTTAAACCTCTGAGCCACCAGGGAAGAAAACATTTACTTTTTACCTGTTGCTGAATATCTATGGAATCATCCAAATTTGCTTCAGGTTCAAGGAAATGCTGCTGACTGCTCCCTTGTGATGGTGATGCAGAATGTTCTGACCCAAATGTTCCTTCTTGACTATCCTGAGGAGTTGCCTGTTGAGAATGTACACAAACACACAAGTATTGGGAAATAATGAATAATATTATAAATGAAAATTTACATGCAAACATCACGATCAAATTTTTAAAAAGAAACCCAATACCAAAAGAATTCTGTTACATCTTTAATGATCAATCTAAAATGGCACATTTTTATAAATCCAAGTTTACTTGAAAGCACAGAATACCTCCATAAAGGGGGATACGGTAACACTATAAGAGACTGATAAAGATTAAGAAAGTCTCCAAACAAAATTTTTCATTGTGGGAAAGATAAACTATCACGAATAAAGGGACTGTATCATGAATGATATATAAAAAACTAAGTCACCCACTATATATACACAACCAAAAGCAAAGCTCAAACCTGAATATCAAAATCACTGATCCAGTAAAATCAGTTTGGAACTTGGGTCCTTTTCAACCTCCACCTCTATGAATTCACAAAACAATATTAGGAGGTACTCAGATATGTAAAATATTTCAGAAAGACTAAACAAAAGTTAGGCAATGAAGCCTAACTATAGGAAAAAAACAAATTTAAATCTCCTCCCAAACCTGGGACTACAATTACAGCAACTTGATACAGAGACTCTGCTTATATGATGCTAATCAGTGTGAACTTGCTTAGCAACTGCATAATACTATGATCATAAAATAAATTATATATGGCAGAAAGTGAAGACGAGCTAAAGAGCCCCTTGATGAAAGTGAAAGAGGAGAGTGAAAAGGTTGGCTTAAAGCTCAACATTCACAAAACTAAGATCATGGCATCTGGTCCCATCACTCATGGGAAATTGATGGGGAAACAGTGGAAACAGTGTCAGACTTTATTTTTGGGGGCTCCTAAATCACTGCAGATGGTGATTGCAGCCATGAAAATTAAAAGACGCTTACTCCTTGGAAGGAAAGCTATGACCAACCTAGACAGCATATTAAAAAGCAGAGACATTACTTTGCCAACAAAGGTCCATCTAGTCAAGGCTATGGTTTTTCCAGTGGTCACGTACGGATGTGAGAGTTGGACTGTGAAGACGGCTGAGTGCTGAAGAATTGATGCTTTTGAACTGTGGTGTTGAAGACTTGAGAGTCCCCTGGACTGTAAAGAGATCCAACCAGTCCATTCTAAAGGAGACTAGTTCTGAGTGTTCTTTGGAAGGACTGATGCTAAACTCCAATACTTTGGCCACCTCATGAGAAGAGTTGACTCATTAGAAAAGACTCTGATGCTAGGAGGGATTGAAGGCAGGAGGAAAGGGGGACGACAGAAGATGAAATGGCTGGATGGCATCACCGCCTCGATGGACATGAGTTTGAGTGTTGGTGATGGACACTCCGGGAGGCCTGGCATGCTGCAATTCATGGGGTTGCAAAAAGTTGAACACGACTGAGTGACTGAACTGAACTGACTGATGATGTTAACTAAAACTGAGAAAGTGATTATTATGAAAAAAATGACTTCCTAATTAAACATCCTAAAACATGACCTCACAGGTGCTAAAGATGAATAGAGAGAGTCCCTGGTAGAACACAAGAACTAGAACAATTGAATATCATAATAATTAACAGAAAAGGGTAACTCAAACTACTGTTCCCTTCCTACAAATTTATTACTAAGAATAAAGCTACTCTTGCCATGAAATTTGTCTCTGTGTGTAAAAGGAATACAGTACAGTGATTATAGAGAACACTATGTTATAAATTTCAAAGTTGCTAAGAGACTAAATCTTAATTGTTCTCACCACAAAAAAGAAGTAATGATTTGACATGAGAGAAGTGTTAGCTAACAAGAGAGGTAATCATATCTCAATAATCAATCATATCAAATCAATATGTTGTACACCTTAAACTCACACAATGTTATGTCAATTATGCTGCTAAGTCACTTCAGTCGTGTTCGACTGTGTGCGACCCCACAGACCGCCTCTTACCAGGCTCCCCTGTCCCTGAGATTCTCCAGGCAAGAACACTGGAGTGGGTTGCCATTTCCTTCTCCAATGCATGAAAGTGAAAAGTGAAAGTGAAGTTGCTCAGTCGTGTCCGACCCTCAGTGATACCATGGACTGCAGCCTTCCAGGCTGCTCCGTCCATGGGATTTTCCAGGCAAGAGTACTGGTGTGGGTTGTCACTGCCTTCTATCTCAATACATTTTTTTTTTACTTACTCTTATTCTAACAACATTTAAACTGAAAGAAAAGTAAGCAGTAGAAAAACTGAGTCAAAGCACAAAAGAACCATTGCAATGTATTAATTTATGAAGGACCGGCTCCCCAAAGACAAGTAACATTTTCAAGGTTTAGAAATAAATTAAAGCTAAAAAACTTGTTAATTAAATGCCTGCTTTATTCCACACAATTGACCAAAAGTTGGCAAATTAGTATACTTTCGAGAACAAATAAAAGTATGTTTTAAGCACAGTCCCAGCCTTCAAAGTGGTACAATAAAAATAAAATTCTTAACAACACAGCAAGATAATATTTCATTTATCCTGGGTCTTACTGTTTGGCCCTAATTTGATACTGCTACACCCTTCACATCATGTATTTCTTAGCTCACCACCTACCTGGAGCATCCCATCTACCATCCACCCCACCTCTGTCTTTCACCTCTGATTTTCTGTGTAATAGTCTGCTTGATATAACCAGCAGAATCCACTGCAACCAATGTTAGATTCTGAGGTTCTTTTGGAGCAGTTTTACCTGTTTGAAAAGGCTGTGGCTCATGACTATTTTTTCTTTGAAATCTTATGAAGAACAAAGAGAAAATTTACTTTTAAAATTCAACTACAAGGGCTTCCCAGGTGGCTAAGTGGTAAGAAACTGCCTGCCAATGCAGGAGACATCAATTTGGTACGATTATATATTAAGATATGATTACCTCTATTGTTAGCTAATACCTCTCTCATGTCAAATAATTACTTCCTAGCTCCCTGATCTAGGAAGATTCCACATGCCACAGAGCAACTAAGCCCGTGTGCCTGTGTTCTGGAGCCCGGGGAGTCGCAGCTTCTGAGCCTATGTGCTGCAAACTGCAGAGGCTCGCGTGTCCTAGAGCCTCGGCTCCACAGCAAGGGAGCCACTGCAGCACGGAGCCACTCATCCCAACAAGAGCAAAGCCCAAGCAGGAAGCAAGCCCCAGGACAGCTAAGTCATAAAACTGTATCTTAAAATTACAATAAAATTCAACCACAATTTATTTTATGATCTTGCAGTTAGCATTAGGTCAACTGGACCCTTAACTACTCTAAAGTCTAAGCTATGTCGTGGGACCTTAGAGGTGTTTCCCTCCTATATATTGAAACATTTTGCTATTTCACAAGAATTATTCCACTATTACTCATCAATTGTTCCCAACTGTGGAAAAAAAACCCTAAAATAATAATTTAAAAAGTAGGGAATTTTTGAGAAGCGGGATTCAACCATGAAATAAACCTTCCTTCAGTTTTACTGCATCACCAAGAGTACTGCATTATATTTCAAGCAGGTATAAATAAGAACTGGATCATAGAAAAGGCAAAAAAAAAAAGAACATTTACTTCTTCCTCACTGACTATGCTAAAGCTTCTGACTATGTAGATCACAAGAAACCGGAAAATTCTTAGAGAGATGGGAATACTAGACCACCTTATCTGTCTCCTGGGAAACCTGTATGCAGGTCAAAAAGCAACAGCTTAGAACCAGACATGGAACACCGAACTTGTTCAAAATTGAAAAAGGAGTACATCAAGGCGGTATATTGTCACCCTGCTTATTTAACTTATATGCAGAGTACATCATGTGAAATGCTGGACAAAGCACAAGCTGGAATCAACATTTCTGGGAGAAATATCAATAACCTCAGATATGCAGATGAACCACCCTTTTGACAGAAAGTGAAGAGGAGCTAAAGAGGTTCTTGATGAGGATGAAAGAACAGAGTGAAAAAACTGGATTAAAATTCAAAAAACTAAGAACATAGTATCTGGTTCCATCACTATGGCAAATAGATGGGAGAAAAAGTAGAAACAGTGACAGATTTTTATTTTCCAGGGCTCCAAAATCACTGCAGATGGTAACTGTAGCCACAAAATTAAGACATTACCTCCCTGGAGGAAAAACTATGACAAATCTAGACAGCATATTAAAGAACAGACACATCACTTGGCTGACAAAGGTCCGTCTAGTTAAAGCTATGCTTTTTCCAGTAGTCATGTATGGATGTGACAGTTGGACCATAAAGAAAGCAGAGAGCCGAAGAATGGATGCTTTCAAACTGGTGCTGGAGAAGATTCTTGAAAGTCCCTTGGACAATCAATTCTAAAGGAAATCAACCCCGAATATTCACTGGAAGGACTGATGCTGAAGCTAAAGCTCCAATACTATGGCCACCTGATGCAAAGAGTCAACTCACTGGAAAAGACCCTGATGCTGGGAAAGACTGAGGGCAAGAGGAGAAGCAGGCGACAGAGGATAAGATGGTTAGATAATATCACTGACTCAACTGACATGAATCTGAGCAAACTCCGGGAGACAGTGAAGGATAGGGAAGCCTGGTGTGCTGAAGACCATGGGGTCGCAAAGTGCTGGACAAGACTTAACGACCAAATCACAGCAATAAAAAACTACTGGAGCAAAGTAAGTTACATCTTGCTGATATCCCACTGATAGCTCTTTATTATTAATTGGCTGAATCTTTCTAATCTTTTTATTTCTAATACTTGCACAACTCCAACTTACTCAAGACAAGAGAAATCATTCCTTTTATGACATGACTGTTAGTTCCTCATGATTCAACCATTTTCAGAAAGTTCTCCCGTTTTCCTCCAGCTTTCCATCATTAGACAAAAGACCTCAAGCCCTTACCCAAGTGTGGTCAGGGCTGCGAGAAAGAGAGCGGCACTAGCAATCCTAGCTGAGACTGTGATAACTTTAGGTCGCCACTGAGCTTAGCGGTGAATACAAACACTTAGTTTTTCTGCATATTCCACTCCATCTTAAATAAAAGCACTGCATCTTAAAAATGTAACTGGTCTGGTAGAACCAATTACACAACTGATTGAATTTAACTGTTACTCTGTTGATGTTTACTCTTCAATTTTAAATTTGTGACAGGTTTTAAACACTATTAATCTTACACCTAAGAAAAGTTGCTTTTTTTCTTCACTGCCATTTTTGAACAAGGAAGCTTTTAAGGACATTTACTCCTTTCAAAGAGATTCTATTACTATACCTTCTAAAATTGTGGAGATGATATATAAAGCAATCAACTAAGACCAGAATTCTTTCTTTTTTTCTTTTTCTGTTAAACTTTCATTTTCTTGTTTCTGCTAAAACTTCTGAAACGAAGCTAGAACTAAGGAAATCCAAAAGTGTCACATTTATAGGTGAGCAAATCTGCTTAGATAACTTCCCATTACTACCACCTCTTGGCTCTGTAACAGCTCTAAAGTTTCTTGTATCACTGACAATCTGTTTTCTTTCCTTGAATCACAACTTGTGTTTTTAAATAATATTCAAATGTTTTTTTACTCTCCTTTGTCCTCAAGTTCCTAAATTCTCAAGCAGATAAATTTTATTTTCCTGACATAAAATAATGCACCTACTTCTATCAGAATTATTTCTTCAAAACAAGGTATGGAATTTCATTCTCATGATTCCAGGTACAAGTTCCAACATACAAATCTCAACAAAATCCATTACCATTTGCATTGAAAGGACAACATCAGATCCTAACAGTGTCTAAGGTTTGCTATCAAAACTAAAATAATCTTCCCTCTTCCATATTCCCACAGTCCTTCACTTATACCTCTATTACAAAAACCAGTATTCTGCCTTGTAATCATACAGATATACATACTAGAGAAGAGCTTACTTGAGGCAAAAAGCTTCTTTGTTCTTCTCTGAATGTATCATCCGTCTAACAATGCTCATACATTTTAACATTTGTGGTATTGTATTAAATTCATTAGCACCAAAAAGATTTGATTAGAAGTATGAGATTCCCAGAAACTCGTAATGTAAACAGTTTTACATCCATAACTTTCTCAAACAGAGCAAAATCAGGCTTTGCAATGGATTTAACCTTAGCTTCACAATAATTTGACATATTGTATCCATTCTAAGGTACAACTTTACATTTCATCATGCCTGAAATTTAGAAAATTCTCAAAACTACACAGAATGTAATTTGTGTGTGTGTGTCCATTCGCTCAGTTCTGTTCGACTCTTTGCAACCCCATGGACTGTAGCTTGCCAGGATTCTCTGTCCATGGAATTTTCCAGGCAAGAATTCGGAGCAGTGAATCTTCCTGACTCAGATATTGAATTTCCATTTATTGTGTCTCCTGCATTGGCAGGCGGACTCTTTACCACTGTACAACCTGGGAAACCTACATATACTTTAGAAGTATTTAAAAATTCTTCGGTATATATGAAATAATGGTGAGCCTTAAGACGGAAGGTATTTCATACTAGCAGTGCCCTTTAACAGTGGATGCTTCACTTCACTAAGCTTCAATTTCCTACAGTGTAAATGAGACTCAAAATACCCGTATCTCAGCATATAAAAGATGTGGTCAAAGAAACTATATCTTTTTAAAGAAAAAGATCAAATGAAAGATAAAAAGTGAACTGCAAAAACACTACCTGAAAAGCATTAACTGTAATCATGCCTAATGAAGTTCTTGCCACCTACCCAGAGTCTAACTAAAGATAGCAACCTACTTTGTCATCATCGTCATCAACAATAGCAAAATCACCATGCTTAACAGGGAACTGAGAGGAAAGAAAAGTTTCACACTGTAATATTGAAACACCATGTCTTCTGTCCTCTAATTTCTTTCAGGATATGGAAAATAATTTCTCTAATTTCTTAACAGATACATAAGCTGCCAGAACACATTTCGAGATTACAAAAAAAAAACACAACAAACAAAAACTGTAAAGGTCCTGAAAAGACTCATCTTCCGAGTAACAACCAGCTGAAGAAAAATCACCAAGTGACAGACTGTAGACAGCCGTAACAATAAAGACCACAAGATGGGGTTATAAACCTTTTGAGGCTGTTGCTGTTCCAGGAGCTGCTGTCTGAGATGTTCAAGATTTTGCTGCTGCAGTTGTTCTGCTATCTGATGGAAGATGGAATTGTTCACAGATTCCGAAACATGAGAACTACAAGGAAAACCAAGTGTAAATATATTTTAAAATCCAATAAAGATAATATGAAGGTAAAAAAATATTCAAAAACACCCCAAAATGCCAACAAATGGAATATATTCTATTACAGTGTTTACTTTTAATATTAATACAGAAAATAGAGTAACTCAGAACATTAATATGTTGAAATAAGAAATATACATCTTCAATAGTTTCAACAGATGGATTACATGTTAGACATACTCTGCTATTACTGTGTATAAAGTAGTACTTTTTCACATTAGGGCATTTTAAGAAAACCTTAATGAAACACTTATAAACCGTGACACAATGGGAAAAATGTTCCATCAATCAGTATATGTGTAATCTACAATCAAAACTGATCATACACTTAAAAAAAACTAATCTACTTTCACATTATTAGGCATGTTAACAGAGAGTTTAGATAAGAAGAAATAATAATTTAACTATATTCTGGGAAATTCACACCTGGAATGAATACACCTGGAATTCTGGGTGCCACAAGGTAAGACATGAACAAAAAAGAGGTCATCCCCAAAGGGGCAATCAGGATGGTGAGAAGTCTTGAAACATTTGGAAAAAAGTATACTTCATCTGGAGCAAATAAACCTAAGGGGAAGAATGATACCTATCTTCAAATACTGAATGGCTATGTCTCAATAGATTATGGAGCAAATTTGCTTCCTTGCTTCAGAAAGCAAAATGGATCAGTGTGTAGAAAGCAAATCCCATAGGATTCAGTAACAAAAGATCAAACTGATTAACAACTACTTAACTCTATGTCACAGGAGACATTAAAACAACAGATAAAAAACCTATCGGGACTGTTACAGGAGATTCTTACATTGCTCAGGCCACTGATCTACATGATCTCAAATGCTTTGTAGTCTAAAACACCAGTTCTTAATTTTTCAAGTAGAATCTCTTTATTATAAGCATATAAATGCATTTTTATATATTACATATTTTAATATATTATCACAATATAGAAAACTAATAACTGCTGAAATAAGACATCCAGAGGCTTTCCCCACTCATCATCCCTTTCCTGTTCTCCCACCTTCCACATTCCTCTCCAACATCCTCTTTCCCACTGGTCCTCTCCTGAACCCTCACAGAATCCCAGGCTCTGCACAATCATTTGGGGTAAGAAGTAGGGGAATCACTGATTTAAATAAAAACTCACAATCTATTTCTTTAACAAACAAAATCCCTACAACCCCGTTCTTTACTTCTAATTAATCTGATACATTCCCAGAATTTACTATATACTTTCTGGAAGCAGCCATGGACACTATAAGCAAACTTCTTTCTCCTACTATTTCAACTGAGCTAAATAACCTAAAGCTTACTATATCACCAGCAAATGTTACAACCAAATTTATCAACACCTATCAATTTTCCAGTAAAGAATTTTTATATATCCCAACTATCTGCAAAGTTCGTAGAGTCAAAACAATATAGGGAGGCAACAAGCAGAACTCCTCCATCTTCCTATGTGAGAGCTCAAGGGCCTGAAACAATGCTCCAAGTACACTGAGAGGTTCCGATGGCCATGTTTATAAAGATAACACAAAAAATTCATCGTTTATGAAGAAAACATAACAACTCTTACAGTTGAGAAGCTGGAATTTCCTTTTTGGGTTCTTCACTATGCTCAGAATCTTCCCCAAAATCAAACCTATCCATCAACTTCTAAGTGGAGGGGAAAAAAAAGAGGGAGAGAAAGAGACAAATTTAAAAGCACTTTAGTCAAATACAAGCTACAAATGCTATTCTGAAGATCAATGACATTCCATTAATTTATCTCTATCATTTAAAAATGTAACTATTTCTTTCATATAATTTTATTGTTACATACTGTTTATTTCATGTAATTTTATTGTTTATTGTTATACTATAAAAAATATTTTGAATGGACCTTTACTTCTCTTCAAAGAATTCTGACAGACGTCCTGTGAAGCAGAACAATCATGACACATATTACCAATACTTTATAGAAGAGAAGATTAGGATTTAAATATTTGAGTGGCTT
>SJYC01010050.1:0-38255 GCA_006408675.1 Madoqua kirkii | reverse complement strand
ACCTTAAAATAAAGAATACTACAAGAGATCAGGAAAGACACTACGTAATGGTCAAGGAGTCAATCTAAGAGGAAGGCATTGCAATTGTAAATATTTATGCACCCAACATAGGAGCTCATCAATACATAAGACAAACACTAACAGACATAAAAGGAGAAACTGAAGTAACACCACAATATCAGGAGACTTTGACACCCCCATTAAACCAACAGACAGATCATCAAAGGGAAAATTAATAAGGAAACACAAGTTTTAAGTGATACATTAGATGAAATGAATCTCACTGACACCTTCAGGACATTCCATCCAAATGCAGAAGGATATACGTTCTTCAAAGTGGACATGGAACATTCTCCAGGATAGACCATATCTTGGGGTCACAAATCAAACCTCAGTAAATTTAAGAAAATCAAAATCATACAAGCATTTTCTCCAACCACAGCACTATGAGACTAGATATCAATTATAAGAAAAAATATATAAAATGCACAAACACATGGAAATTAAACAATACATTTCTAAATAACCAATAGGTTACTGAAGAAATCAAAAGGGAAATTTAAAAAATTTCTGGAAAAAAATGACAATGAAAACATGACAACTCAGAAACCTATGGGATGCAGCAAAAGCAGTTCTAAGGGGGAAGTTTATAGGAATACAATCCTACCTCAAGAAACAAGAAAAACATTGAATAGACAACCTAACTTTACACCTAAAGCAACTGGAAAAAGAAGAAGAACAACAAAATAGTGGAAGGAAAGAAATCATAAAGATCCAAGAAGAAATAAATTTAAAAGAAATGAAAGAAAAAATAGTAAAGATTAATAAAACTAAAACCTGGTTCTTTGAGAAGATAAACAAAATTGACAAACAAACCTTTAGCCAGACTCATCAAGAAAAAAAGAGAGAAGATTCAAATCAACAAAATTAGAAATAAAAAAGGAGAGGTTACAGCAGATAATGCAGAAATACAAAGGAATATAAGATACTATTATGAACAACTACATGGGAATAAAATGAATAACCTGGAAGAAATGGCAGATTCTTAGAAAAGTTCACTCTTCAAGACTGAGGATGAAATAGAAATTATAAGCAACCTTATTACAAACACTGAAATTGAAGTTGTGATTTAAAAAAAATCTCCCAAACAACAAAAGCCCAGGACCAGATGGCTTCACAGGAGAATTCTATCAAACATTTAGAAAAGAGCTAATGCTCATCCTATAAAAATCGTTCAAAAAATTTCAGAGGAAGGAACACTTCCAAACTCATTCTACAAGGACACCATCACCCTGATATCAATCCAGACAAAGACAACACAAAAAAGAAAATTATGGGTCAATATCACTGATGAGCATGGATGCAAAAAGCCTCAACAAAATTTTAGCAAACAGAGTTCAGCAACACATCAAAAAGCGCATACTCCATGATCAAGTTGGGTTTATTCCAGGGATGCAAGGATTCTTCAGTACACGCAGATCAATCAAGGTGATATAGCATATTAACAAATTGAAAGATAAAAACCTTATGGTCATCTCAATAGATGCAGAAAAAGCCTTTGACATAATTCAGCACCCATTTATGATTAAAATTCTTCAAAAAATGGGCATAGAAGGAACCTACCTCAACATAATAAAGGCCATATGTGATAAGCCTACAGCAAATATTATTCTCAATGGTGAAAAACTGAAAGCATTTCCCCTAAGATCAGGAACAAGACAAGGGTGTTCACTTTCACCACTATTATTCAACATAATTCTGGAAGTCCTAGCTTACAGCAATCAGAGAAGAAAAAAGAAATGAAAGGAATCCAGATTGGAAAAGAAGAAGTAAAGCTCTCACTGTTTGCAGATGACAAGATACTATACATAGAAAACTCTAAAGACAGTATCAGAAAATTATTAGAGCTAATCAGTAAATTTAGCAAAGTTGCTGGATACATCAATACACAGAAATCACTTGCATTTCTATATACTAACAATGAAATATCAGAAAGAGAAATTAAGGAGTCAATCCCATTCACCATTGCAAATAAAAGAATTAAATGTCTAGGAATAAACTTACCTAAGGAGATGAACTATACACAGAAAATTATAAGACACAAATGAAAGAAATCAAAGATGACATAAACAGATTGAGAGATATTCCGTGTTCCTGGATAGGAAGAATCAATATTGTGAAAATGACTATACTACCAAATGCAATATACAGATTCAATACTTCCTTATCAAATTACCAATGGCATTTTTCACAGAACTAGAACAAAAAATTTCAGAATTCATATGAAATGCAAAAGACCCAGAATAGCCAAAACAATCCTGAGAAAGAAGAATGCAGCTGGAGGAATCAACCTTCCTGACTTCAGATTATACTACAAACCGACAGTCATCAAGCGGAGAAGGCAAGCACCCTACTCCAGTAATATCGCCTGGAAAATCCCATGGACGGAGGAGCCTGGAAGGCTACAATCCATAGGGTTGCTGAGGGTCAGACATGACTGAGGGACTTCACTTTCACTTTTCACCTTCATGCATTGGAGAAGGAATGGCAACCCACTCCAACGTTCTTGCCTGGAGAATCGCAGGGACGGGGGAGCCTGGTGGGTTGCCGTCTATGGGGTCACAGAGTCGGACACGACTGAAGTGACTTAGCAGCAGCAACAGTCATCAAGACAGTGTGGTACGGGCACAAAAACAGAAATATAGACCAGTGGAACAAGATAGCCCAGAAATAAACCCATGCACCTATGGTTACCTCATTTTTCACAAAGGAGGCAAGAATATACAATGGGGCAAAAATAGCCTCTTCAATAAATGGTGCTGGGGAAACTGGACAGCTAGATGTAAAAGAATGAAATTAGGACACTTGCTAACACCATGGGGTCACAGAGTCGGACACGACTGAAGTGACTTAGCAGCAGCAACAGTCATCAAGACAGTGTGGTACGGGCACAAAAACAGAAATATAGACCAGTGGAACAAGATAGCCCAGAAATAAACCCATGCACCTATGGTTACCTCATTTTTCACAAAGGAGGCAAGAATATACAATGGGGCAAAAATAGCCTCTTCAATAAATGGTGCTGGGGAAACTGGACAGCTAGATGTAAAAGAATGAAATTAGGACACTTGCTAACACCATACAAAAAGGTAAACTCAAAATGGATTAAAGACCTAAATGTAAGACCAGAAACTATAAAACTCTTAGAGGAAAACATAGGCAGAACACTTGATGACATAAATCAAAACAAGATCCTCTATGCCCACCTCCTAGAGTAACACAAATAAAAACAAAAGTAAACAAGTGGGACTTGATTAAACTTAAAAGCTTTTGCACAGCAAAGGAAACTGTAAGCAGCATGAAAAGACAACCCTCAGAATGGCAGAAAATAATAGCCAATAAAACAACTGACAAAGGATTAATTTCCAAAATATACAACCAGCTCATACAGCTCAATACCAGAGGAACAAACAACCCAATGAAAAAGAGGGAAAAAGAGCTAAATAGATATTTCTCCAAAGAAGACATACAGCTGGCTAACAAACATGAAAAGATGCTCAGTATTGCTCATTATTAGAGAATGTAAGTGAAAACTACAATGAAATATCACCTCATACCACTCCAAATGGCTATCATCAAAAAGTCTAGAGACAGTAAATGCTGGGGAAGACTTGAAGAAAAGGTGGGAATGTAAACTGATACAGCCACCCTGGAAGACAGTATGGAGATTCCTTTAAAAACTAGGAATAAAAGCACCACATAACCCAGCAGTCCCATTCCTAGGTGTATACCCTGAGGAAACCAAAGTTGAAAAAGACACATGCATTCTATATTCACTGCAGCACTATTTACAATAGCTAGAACATGGAAGCAACCTACATGTCCATTGACAGATGAGTGGATAAAGAGATTGTGGTACATATACACAATGGACTATTCAGCTCAGTTCAGTTCAGTCACCCAGTCATGTCCGACTCTTTGCAACCCCATGAATCGCAGCACGCCAGGCTTCCCTGTCCATCACCAACTCCCAGAGTTCACTCAGACCCACGCCCATTGAGTCAGTGATGCCATCCAGCCATCTAATCCTTTGTCATCCCCTTCTCCTCCTACCCCCAATCCCTCCCAGCATCAAAGTCTTTTCCAATGAGTCAACTCCTCGCATGAGGTGGCCAAAATACTAGAGTTTCAGCTTTAGCATCATTCCTTCCAAAGAAATCCCAGGGCTGATCTCCTTCAGATTTGACTGGTTGGATCTCCTTGCAGTCCAAGGGACTCTCAAGAGTCTTCTCCAACACCACAGTTCAAAAGCATCAATTCTTTGGCACTCAGCCTTCTTCACAGTCCAACTCTCACATCCATACACGATTACTGGAAAAACCATAGCTTTGACTAGACGGACCTTAGTTGGCAAAGTAATGTCTCTGCCTTTGAATATACTGTCTAGGTTGGTCATAACTTTCCTTCCAAGGAGTAAGTGTCTTTTAATTTCATGGCTGCAGTCACCATCTGCAGTGATTTTGGAGCCCACAAAAATAAACTCTGACACTGTTTCCACTGTTTCCCCATCTATTTACCGTGAAATGATGGGACCGGAGGTCATGATCTTCGTTTTCTGAATGTTGAGCTTTAAACCAACTTTTTCACTCTCCTCTTTCACTTTCATCAAGAGGCTCTTTAGTTCTTTTTTGATTTCTGTCATTAAGGGTGGTGTACCCTTATGGCAGAAAGTGAAGAGGAACTAAAAGCCTCTTGATGAAGTGAAAGAGGAGAGCGAAAAACTTGGCTGAAAAGTCAACATTCAGAAAACTAAGATTATGGCATCTGGTCCCATCACTTCATGGTGAATAGATGTGGTACCAATGGAAAGAGTGAGAGACTTTCTTTTCTTGGGCTCCAAAATCACTGCAGATGGTGACTGCTGCCATGAAATTAAAAGACATTTGCTCCTTTGAAGAAAAGCTATGAAAAATCTAGACAGCATGCTAAAAAGCAGACACTACTTTGTCAACAAAGGTCCATCTAGTCAAACATATGGTTTTTCCAGTAGTCATGCGTATATGTGCGAGTTGGACTATAAAGAAAGCTGTTCAGTTCAGTTCTGTTCAGTTCAGTCGCTCAGTCGTGTCCGACTCTTTGCGACCCCATGAATCAAAGCATGCCAGGCCTCCCTGTTCATTACCATCTCTCAGAGTTCACTCAGACTTAAAGCTGAGTGCTGAAGAATTGATGTCTTTGAACTGTGGTGTTGGAGAAGACACTTTAGAGTCCCTGGGACTACAAGGAGATCCAACCAGTCAATCCCAAAGGAAATCAGTCCTGAATATTCATTGGACGGACTGATGCTGAAGCTGAAACTCCAATTCTTGGCCACCTGATGCAAAGAACTGACTCATTGGAAAAGATCTTGATTCTGGGAAAGATTGAAGGCTGGAGGAACAGGAAACAACAGAGGATGAGATGGTTATATGGCGTCATTGTCTCAATGGGCACGAGTTTGAGCATGCTCTGGGAGTTGTTGATGGATAAGGAGGCCTGGCTGCTGCAATCCATGGTGTCTCAAAGGGTCTGACACGACTGAGTGACTGAACTGAATTGAATGAGTGACTTTCTGGTCTCTTCAAAGCTAATAACAGCAGAAGTGGGATTCACTCTCTGTTTCTTAAGTCTGCATCCAATATTTGATTGTCCATTTTCTTATAGTGGTCTAGCAAGCACTGGACCTCCATATAAATTTTGGCCTTTTGATCATAAAGACTGTTTATCACATGGCTATAACCTAATTTTATAAAGCAAGATGATAATTTTAAATTGTTTAAATGAGCCCAACACCTTCATTTTATATCTGAGAAAAATAAGGTTCAGGGATAAGAACTGCTGTGCCCATGTGGACATAGCTGGAGGTCAATGGTCAAGATCCAAGAACAGGTGTTAGCCTGCTCTTATGTCCCTGGGTGTGTTCCAGTGTCTCCTAGGTTATAATCTGTGGAAACGTGAATAGAATTTGTATCCTGCTATGATGTGAAAGTTGTATAAACCTTAGTTATTTTGGATTGGCTCATAGTTCTTTTCAGCTCTACTATATCCTTCTACTTTTCCATCTATTGATTCTATTAATTTTTGAGAGTTTGATATTGAAACTCCAACTAAATATTAATTTATCTACTTAAAATAACTATAAATGTATTCAACCTATATGTAACTCTGTTCTGTATTTTCCAAGTCTCCTATGAAGGTGTTATCATACTTTCTTATTTAAAAATAAACAACAGGTGTCAGACTCTCAGCACCCTCCTCTCAAGCATCTAGTAAACAATGCTAACTACTTCTGTTGGCTTGGTCTTTAAAGACAATGTGGACCTAGATGTCATACATCTGACAGACAGCTTATTCTGATGCATGATAAATCCCTAAGTAAGACACTTTAAAATTACACTACTGTCTTAATTATGTCAGTGTTTCCATGAAAAGGAAATAAATGGGAAATAAGATGCAGAAAAGCTAAGAGGCTTCCTTATTTTATGTTTATCCAGACATAAGATGACCAAGGTATAGAATGTTTCCCCTGCTGCCATCTCTGACACTACATCAGGAGTAGACATATATATGCCCTTACACAGCAATGACCACAGGATTAGAAAATGTCAGTTTTCACTCCAGTCCCAAAGAATGTTCAAACTACGGTACAACTGCACTCATACCACATGCTAGTAAGCTAATGCTCAAAATCCTTCAAGCTAGGCTTCAACAGAATGTGAATTGAGAACTTCCAGATATACAAGTTGGATTTAGAAAAAGCAAAGGAACCAGAGATCAAATTGCCAACAGCTGTTGAGTCATAGAAAATGCAAGGGAATTCCAGAAAAAATCAACTTCTGCTTCATTGACTATGCTAAAGCCTTTGACTGTGTGGATCACAGCAAACTGTGGAAAATTCTTAAAGAGATGAAAAAATCAGACCACTTTACCTGCCTCCTGAGAAACCTGTATGCAGGTCAGGAAGCAACAGTTAAAACCAGACACGGAACAAAGGATTGGTTCAAAATTGGGAAAGGAGTACATCAGGACTAAATATTGTCACCCTGCTTATTTAACTTCAGTGCAGAGTACATCATGCAAAATGTTGGGCTGGATGAATCATAAGCTGGAATCAAAATTGCTGGAAGAAATATCAACAACCTGAGATAAACAGATTATGCTGCTCTAATGGCAGAAACTGAAGAGGAACTAAAGAACCTCTTGATGAAGGTGAAAGAGGTGAGTGAAAAAGCTGGCTTAAAACTCAACATTCAGGAAATGAAGATCACGGCATCTGGATCCATCACTTCATGGCAACTAGATGTGGGAAAAGTGGAAACAAGGACAGATTTTATTTTCTTCGGCTCCAAAATCACTGTGAATAGTGACTGCAGCCAAGGAATGAAAAGTCTCTTGTTCCTTGGAAGGAAAGCTATGACAAACCTAGACAGCATATTAAAAAGCAGAGATATCATTTTGCTGACAAAGGTCCATCTAATCAAACATATGGTTTTTCCTGTAGACATGTGTGGATGTGAGAGTTGGACCATAAAGAAGGTTGAGCATCAAAAAAACTGATGCTTTCAAACTGTGGTGTTGGAGAAGACCCTTGAGAGTCCCTTGGACTGCAAGGAGATGAAACCAGTCAATCCTAAAAGAAATCAACCCTGAATATTCGTTAGGACTGATGCTCAAGCTGAAACTCCAATACTGTGGCCACCTGATGTGAAGAGCTAACTCATTGGAAAAGACCTGATGCTGGAAACATTGAGGGCAGGAGAAGAAGAGGGTGACAGAGGATGAAATGGTTGAATGGCATCACTGACTCAATGAACATGAGTTTGAGCAAACGCTGGGAGATAGTGAAGGACCAGGATACCCAGCATGCTGCAGTTCATGGGGTCACAAAGTTGGACCCAACTTAGCAACTGAACAAAGACAACTTTTAAGATGCTCTGCAGGATTCTAGATAATTATTATGTACACAATTCTGTCATACTTGTTCAGATAAAATGCCACATGTGAAGAGAAGCTTTAAATTGCTAGCTATTGAACACTTTCTTTTTTCTTTTTTTAAGACAAAATATAAGTTTTCATGCAAGAAGAGAGAGTTACAGAGACATTATAAAATTGGGTTGTGTGCCACGTGCTCTGTCACTTCAGTCATGTCCAACTCTACAATCCTACGGACTGTATCACACCAGGCTCCTCAGTCCATGGGACTCTTCAGGCAAAAATACTAGAGTGGGTTTCCTGGATCTTCCTGACCCAGGGATCGAACCCACATCTCCTGGGTCTCCTGTCTTGCAAGCAGATTCTTTATCCACTGAGCCACCTGGAAGCCCCCAAAATGTGACAGTGTTAGTGACTCAGTCGTGTCTGACTCTTTGTGGTCCCATGGACTGTAGCCAGCCAGGATCCTCTACCACGGAATTCTCCAGATAAGAATACTGGAATGAGTAGCCATTCCTTCCCTTCTCCAGGGGATCTTCCCAACACAGGGATCGAACTCAGGTCTCTTACATTGCAGGCAGATTCTCTATTGTCTGAACCATCAGGGAAGCCCAGGCAACTGAGATATTAGTTCACTGGCCAGGGATTTTATTGGCATCCTCTGCACTGGAGAAATGGAATCTTAGCCACTGGACCACCAGAGAAGTCCCAAAGTTGGGTTATTGAACTGCAATTATCTAATATCATAATTAAAGATATTTATTTTCAGAAATATTTAAAATATGATAGAACATTGTTAGGAGAAGGAAATGGCAACCCACTCCAGTATTCTTGTCTGGAGAATGCCAGGGACAGGGGGGCCTGGTGGGCTGCCAGCTGTGGCATTTCACAGAGTCGGACACGACTGAGTGACTTAGTAGCAGCAGCAGCAGAACATTGTCAGGACCTAGTGGTCTGTCTATAAATTAATTAAATCTTTCATAATGAATAGCCACTCACTCCTTAATCACCCATCGCATATACACAAAAGACAATATTATATACTAATCTTTGTAACCATGTTTTTGCTTTGTCCACGAACTTGCATTGGTGACAGGTACTAAAAAGTCTGCTATCAAATCTTAGGATTATATAATTGTCATTAAAGGTTAGTGTAGTTTAACTTTTACTTTAGAATATTCATTTCATTTAATTTATGACTCTTGAACACTTTAGATACTTTTTTTTTTAGATACTTTTAAAAAATCTTCAACTGTGTTCATCAGACTTGTCCACACAGATAAAAAATTTACCACTAAAAATGAAAGAGTTTGAGACAGTTTAAAATACTGCTGTATAGAAATGAAAAAAATCTGAATACATTAAGTGCTTATATTTATATAACAGGAAAACTTTTAATATTCATTTTTTCATCAACTTAATTTTATTTATTTCATTACTTTGGTTTGTCATTTTCATAACAGCATTTCTTTAGTGGAACTAATTTTTCTTCTAATGCTTAGAAACCTGAGCTCTCAATTATCTTTCTAGATATCCATTGAATAGATTATCTTTTTCCTCAATGCCAGCACCTCTTATTGAACTTTATATAGATGAAATCACATAGAACATATTGCTTTCTATCTCATTTCATTAAAATATTTGTAGAATCATCCATGTTGTTTTGAACAGCAGTAGTGTGGGTTCTTTTTCCTTGCTGTATTATAATGATTGTCCATTTCACCAGTTATGGATACATACTTGGATTATTTTCAGTTGGGGGCTATTAATATTATACTGAGAAGAATACTATTAGGTTATTTATTTTGTGCTATTTTTGTTTGGTGTAAAGCTAGGAATTCTAGGTCTGTTCAGTTGAGTTTAGTTCAGTCACTCAGTCATGTCTGACTCATTGCGACCCCATGAATCGCAGCACGCCAAGCCTCCCTGTCCATCACCATCTCCCCGAGTTCTCTCAAACTCACGTCCATCGAGTCAGTGATGCCATCCAGCCATCTCAGCCTCTGTCGTCCCCTTCTCCTGCCCCCAATCCCTCCCAGCACCAGAGTCTTTTCCAATGAGTCAACTTTTCGCATGAGGTGGCCAAAGTACTAGAGTTTCAGCTTCAGCACCATTCTTTCCAAAGAACACCCAGGACTGATCTCCTTTAGAATGAACTGGTTGGATCTCCTTGCAGTCCAAGGGACTCTCAAGAGTCTTCTCCAACATCACAGTTCAAAAGCATCAATTCTTTGGCGCTGAGCTTTCTTCACAGTCCAACTCTCACATCCATACATGACCACTGGGAAAACCACAGCCTTGACTAAATGAACCTTTGTTGGCAAAGTAATGTCTCTGCTTTTCAATATGCTGTCTAGGTTGGTCATAACTTTCCTTCCAAGGAGTAAGTGTCTTTTAATTTCATGACTGCAATCACCATCTGCAGTGATTTTAGTTGATATATATGCAAGTTTAAAAGATTACAGTGTAAATCAGGAAAAATTTAACTCACATACCAACTTCCCAAGCCGATTATGTATGTTTCTAGGAACAATAAAAGCTTAGCTTTTTTTTTGAAAAGAATGAAACACACATATAATTTCTGATTTTATTGTTCCTTCAAATTAAGACTTCCTTTCATTTACCTAAAGCAAAACAAATTCTCCTGCACTGTCAAATTATTACTTCATATATGAATAATCACCTGAAATGCATGAGTAGCACACTCAGAAAATCTCTCTCCAAGCAACATACCTGGAGTATTGCTCATAGCAGCAGTAGTGCTGGCCAGGACAGGTGTGACAACTGGAGGAGGAATCCCTGCTGCCATGTCCAGAAGGGGCTGAATAATCTCACTCTTAAATACATTATTCTTCTGCCATAAGTTTAATACTCTCACTATTTTACTCTAGAGGAAAAGAGAAAAATGATTATTTTTATTTTTTTGCTTTCAAAACTTTACAACAGTCATATCATAGAGGCTCCTCAGGTCATGGACAGGAACAATGGATTAAAATACTTCCTGGACACTTAATGGAGTTCAGGCACTGAGATTACAATATCAGTATAATCTTTCTGACTGTGATTATCAAAAAATCCCTATATACTAATCTTTATTATAAATGACAGATATTATTATTATGAAGTCTACAAATTCAAGACTGACTTATTCATTGTAATGGACATAAATCCAAGTCCAAACTAGTGAAATTCCTAAATCAGAGTGTCTTAAGTTATACCAAAAATGTTTATATAAAATCTCAATTGAGTTATTTTAGGTGGCGTTCTAAGGTATTTAAGACTCAATTATGATGGATCATATTAAAACTGGAAGCATTCTTTCTGCCTGCAAAGAATCGTCAATGTACAAAGACTAATTAGAAGAAGAAAAAATCTGACTCTAGAGGCATATCCAAGAACAGTTTACAACTAATGACACTATAATCCAGTCTCTCCATATCTATCCACTATAACAAGGCTTTTCTCTGATTCAAGACTGTATTTTGTTGTTGTTAGCCACTCAGTCATGTTTGACTCTCTGCAGCCCCATGGACTGTAGCCCACTAAGTGCCTCTGTCCATGGGATTCTCCAGGCAAGAATACTGGAGTGGGTTGCCATTTCCTTCTCAAGACTGTATAACAGTTATTAAAAATAAAAACCACCTAATCTTGTTGTACTTAAGAGGAGGTAAAAGATTTGTGGTAAGCTTTTTAAGTCTGGTTGCTCTTCTTTAGAGTAAGTCTTCACCTGTTCTTACTTTTCCTACAAAATCAACACTGCAATCAAGTCTGTCAGAATAAGGACATTAAATTTCGAAGTCAGCATCCAAGAAATGTAACCTTCTACCATCCCGGTTTCCAGCACTAAGAAAACGCTTCCATAACAAAGGAATTCTGATATGCAGTTATTGTCTACTAATTACTTGGTAAATTCATTTTCCACAGACAACTAAATAGGTAAATATCAGTTTATGTGTCAAATGACCAAAATTATGAATTGGTTGTACATGTAAATAAGATTTTAGGATAATTACAAATGCTTATTAGAGCCAGTTTCTTTAACACCAATGGCTTTAATTAATTAAAAAGTAGCAAAATCAACTATATCTTTCATTCTGTTTAAGAAATGTCTAATAAGAAAAAGAAACATGGACAGTGCAATAACTATGCCAATTCAGGATAACAAATATAGGATAATATAAAATTATAAATTATGATAATGTAAAGTCTTAGTAAGACCAAAAAGGTAATAACTACACCAACTTAAAAAAAAGGCAGCATACCTTGTCATCTCCAGGGCAACGGTATAAATTCTGGAAAGTGCTAATGATGTTATTACTAAATCTGGGTGCAAACACATCCTTTTCTTGACCAAACTGATGTCGTGATTGTCGTACAATAGAGTCAATAACATAAAGTCCAGGTACCTTGTATTCTGGTTTACACTGATGAAAAAAAAAGGGTGGGAAAGGAAGCAAACGAGAAGGTTAAAATTCTCAACAGACAAATGTCACCATAAATCTATAAAGACACACACACACTGCTCACGCTGAGGTGATGAGCATGCAGAGGCTGACCAGTCCACACCACCTGTCTCTGGAATGGCATTTCAAAGAATCTACTTTGGTTACTCTACATATTCAGTTCAACTGTCAATCACCTAAGTCTCAAAATAGCCCTGTGTAACTGGCTTGAATAATAAAAAACAAAAGGTGTGGTTAAAATTTTAAAAAAATATATATAGTTTAATGATTTTTTAATTCAAGCAGTGAATTCAAGAAAGAAAAGCTCTGGTAAAAAAAAGTACTGCCTTAGACTTCATCCAAAAAACACACAGCAAAAGGATCTCTATACTAATGAAAGAAGGAATCAAATGGCAAATTGCAACATTCTAAACACAGTGAGGATGTTGCCTGCTCAGGAGGAAGCCGACAGGACGGTGTCTGTAGGAAATTTAGAGGCTCGAGTGCAGGAAGACATTCTTTATGAGCTGTTCCTTCAGGCTGGGCCATTAACCAAAATGACTATATGCAAAGACAGAGAAGGAAAGGCGAAATCTTTTGGATTTGTCTGCTTTAAACACCCAGAATTGGTGTCTTATGCCATAGCTCTGCTGAATGGAATTCGTTTATATGGATAACCAATTAACGTGCAGTATCGATTTGGGAGCTCTCGCTCTTGTGAACCTGCTAAACAAAGTTTTGAAAGCTGTGTTAAGATAAATTCACACAGCTACAGAAACGAAGAAGCCATGGGCAGATCATCCTCTCCAATTAATAATGCATCTTTATCTCAAGAATATTTTCTCTTTCAGAAGATGGTGAATATGTGTGGGCTGTTCCCATCGCAGTGGCCTGCATATAACCCAGCACTGCAGCTTCCTCACTATGAGATGACAGCACCACTTCCTAACAGCACTTCTGCATCTTCCTCACTCAGTCATGTTTCAGATCCGGAGGCTGGGCCCAGCTCTTATGAATGGACTCACCAGCAACCAAGTGACTCAGACCTTTATCAGACAAAGAAACGAAAGAGGCAGAAGCAAAGCAGTAACAGTGATAGTAGCACAGAAAACAGAGAGGAAATGAATGCAGCCCCAAGTTCCAAAAGCGAAGGAAAAAAGATGCTGGTGTTCTCACTCAAATGAAACGCATCTCCACTAGACTTCACTCTCTTAAAAGAGAAATCCGTATTCTACTGAAGTACCAATTCCATGGCTTTCTTGTCTTCTTTGAAATATATAACAATATGATATCTGATTTGTATTTAATTTTTGTCTTGAATGACAAAAATCTTAAAAACAATATAATGTGCTTTTTGTATTTGTAATGGTATTGTTAACAAGAAATACACTCTGTTTTATGTTTTAGTATCAATGATGAACTTACACTAAACCATTAATCAAAATTCATGTACTGAGCACTCATGGAGAACGCACCACGATCTCCTACACTGTTGCCTATAACCCTCAGCTGAAGTGGAATGGTCAGTTTTCTGAATGAAACTAATACAAATCTTTTAGTTTTTCCTAAGAAAGAATAAGCAGAGTTTAGTTTCCTTTATTACTAATACTTTAAGTCTAAATATCTTGTCTCAGCCTTACTCTCATACATACATACTTCATAAAACAAGGATATACAACAGTGATGCCAAAGGAAAGATGATTATCATGTGGCCAGCTTTTGGTTCCTTTCCTTTTCATACGATTATATATAAATAGGAATACATGCCTCTTAACTTCCTACTTAATTGTACTTTATAAAAATTAGTTGGCTATGTCAGTATTTATTGTCCACCTCTTTTGCTATCCAGGTTGGAGAGCATATACTGGACACATTTAGATCTTGATAATGAACAATAATATCAATAGAAAATTTCACGATTGTATAATATTTAATGTTTATTGTAAAATCACCTTTCCTATTTCTGGACCATTTATTTGCAGGGATAAACAGACCACATGTAAAATTAATAACTTATTTGGACAATCTTGTTAACTTTGTAGCTTACCATAAACTAGAATGCTGAAAATATTTATTTATTGAATCCAATTGAAAGGATCACACAGTTTCATTAGGAGCTAACCACCCAATTTTAACCATTCTTTGATATTTCTTTTGTGTATTGCATAGCATCTTATAGATATTTATTATTATTATTTATTTTGCTAAAATATCTTATTATTACTCAATAAAATATTTTTAGCAATAAATAAACACAGTGAGCCTGAAGTTTTAAAACTTTTCTCAAATGCAAACCTACATGAAAGATAAGCTACTACCATTATGATTCTAAAAATCTGTCCTATGAAAACATGTTTTAGCCGCTTCGCTGATCAGTGTTTCTTATCCTTCTAATCTGAAGAATATGAGTCTCCTGGGACCTTCCTAAAGCACAATGAAGAGCCCTTCAATAGCAAGTTCACTGCTTCAATTTTCCTGTATCCAGAAGCATGAGAAAACTGTCTCCCAAATACATACTAATTAAAATGAAATTACGGCTGCTAGAAGCAGGTTCAAATTTTGAGTGTAATTAGGTAAGCATTTCACCCAGAGTCATTTCATAGAAATCATATACAGCACTAAATCAAAACTGCATTCTTGAAAAATTTCTTAGACTCAAGGACCAGTGAGTAAAGGATCTTCAATCCACCTCCAACACACAGATACATGTTTCTAAACAGTATTTTCAGTCAAGACAATGAGTGACTACATTCTGCAAAAAGACTAGATGATCCATCATTTGTTCCTTCAAATCCCTTCTTCTTAAGGTCATTATTAAGAAAATGAAGAGACCGATAGCACCAATTTATAAGTATCTATTCCAAGGTTCTGGCTGTTTAGTACTTGAAATATTTAATAAAAGGGCAGTAATGTTGATGTGTGGACATTAAAGTTTAAAGTTTTAGGTTAACCAACCAAGGGTTCCAGATTGTCTGCTCTGTTGAAAGTTAAGAAGTCTGAAATAGTTTTCACTGATGTCCCCCCGAAATCTAGCATATTTGTTCCTCAGTTCATATTATCTGATTTATTTTCCTTTACCGTACATGCAAATAATTATCCACCTAGACAGGCAAATAATACGTCCATTTTAAAAATTGTTTAAATTTAATGAAAAGCCAAGACATTTCTTTGTTAAAAGTCATCTATTCCTCAATGCTGGAAAAATAGACAAAATTGTCTCATATTTAATGTATTATTTTATAGAAATGATTATTTTGAGAGTAAGGCTAAATAAAAGTGCTAAGTTGCTGGTAAGAGTTTTTAAATACTGAGTGGTGAGTAATAAAAGCAATTAGTGTAGTGAGTTTAAAAAGAACAAATACACCTTTTTCTTTGATTTATAACAAAAATTCTTGATTATAAACTCACAGTACATAAGAATCATGAGTATACACCCAATAAATGGGCCTTTCTTCCTTACTGTGAAGATTCCAAAGCTTCAAAAGTGTTAGAGGTTTTAGTATTAAGCTATAAAGATGAACACTTCTTTCACAATAACCTTTAGAAACACCGTATTATGATGATACAGTATGGCATTTCCTTCACTGATCACACTAGGTATTTTTATGTGCCTGCCACATAAAATGGCAAAAGAAAAAAGTTATGTATGATTTAAATGTTGTAGAAGAGCTTTAAAATAACAGTATTTGGTAAACTTGGTTATGTTACCAACTAGAAACTTGAGAGAAGAATTAAGACTAAAAAAATCTGAAAGGTCTTTCAACTGTTTCTTCAAGTTCTATCAGTAGCAAAAACACAAGAATTCCTAAGCCTCAATATCATGAGCGATTTTTTTATACTTTGCATTAATTGTGGCTGTACTTACAAAGCACTGAATGATGCTGACAGTAGCGTCTAAGAGAAGAGGGCTGTCTCAGGACAGTTATACCTGATACAAAACGAATTCTGAAAGTGAATACTGCATGCTTCCAACAGGAGAGGAAAAGGAACCTTTCCAAGAGAGCCAGAGAATTCAGGGCTTAACAAGGTCTACTCTCAGGGAAGCCTGGCGAGCTGCAGTCATAGAGTCGGATACCAATGAGAGACTGACAACTCTCAGGAGAAACCTAACCAGAGTCTGATATGCTTTGGTTTTACCGGAGTCTAAACGACCCACCCTCAGGGAATCAGAACCTGCATTTCAACAAGACCCCGAGGTAATCTGTGCAGGTTTCTTATGCACACAAAAAAAGTTCAAGACACACTGTTCAGACATTTGAGCCTTTTTAAAGTTTTAGAACAATGAAATTTTCTAACCACCACCACTTCTATCTTACAGTTAGATTTGCCTTAAACATACGGCATACCCATTATTTTAACCCATACCTTAAGCTTCAATTCACTAGCTGTTCATCTCAAAATATGTTTCACCAATACTTTAAGTTTTGAGAAAACAAGATGTTAAGAGGGGAAAAAAGCTGAATCAAATAAAAGTTAACTGATGTATTCAAGATTATCCAGATAGTTTGGAGACGCAGTAATATTATTCTAATCCACGCACCCTCCTCCAGTCATCTATTTTCACTCAAGAAACATATTGCAATTTATGTCCTTTGATTTACCTCTGATTCTCAAACTGGTTCTGCTCACATCTAGGCAAGTGAACAAAGGGCAGAATACCAAACCTCAATACAATGACAGATTCCTACAGTATCATTTTACAAATCTTAAGTCTTACGGTACTCCTGCCCTAAAAAAGCGGCACAGATCAGGCACTGATCACAAAGGAGCAAAGACATATAACCTAGTCAGTCACCTTGGGCTCTGGTTACCAAAAAAATTACTAAATGTATGCAAAAACAGCTGTTTTCAACTTTGTCTCCCTCTGCTTACCCTGGAAAATGGAACTTTAGGTCTAATAGTAAGATGTAGAAATGCATACTGCCCTAATGGATGAGACAAAATGAATCAGCAGAAGAAAAGTGGCTAGCATTTTTACTACATTTTACTACATCTTATCTGCAAGGAGGACTGCTCTCAAGGTATTAAGCTTGAAATGAATGAGGAGGATTTCTCTAAAAGCTATATAAAAAGCAATGAATCTAAACTTTCATTAAAAAATCATACTGAATATTTTCTTCACGGAACAGATGCTCACTATGGCAATGCAAATTAACAAACACATCTACCTAAAAGCTTTCGTTTTTAGAATTATTTGAAAGGCAGTTTCATTTTATTTCTTAATTAGAAATTAAAACAAATGGAATCACTTTTGAACAGTCATACAAACAATTTAAAGCTGGGAATTTGAAAAGAGAACAGCATAAGGTGTTAGTCTACAGTTACAGAACATTTAGCATATACAGGGAAAACTATATACTTACTTTCTGAATGAATTTCTCAACACTCTGTACCACATGTTTATAGAACTAAAAGAAAAAAGAGGTTTTAAATGTTTGATTAGAACTTTCCTGCTAAATATACAGTTTAATAAAGCTTCAAAGGTCTATCAACAAAGCAATGAATTTTAATCATGAATTCTGAGATAAACATAACATAAATAAACATAAACATGAGCACTAGCTATGGTCAATAAAGGTTCCTGAAGTAGGCATATGGTCAATATATCCAAAGTGTGTTACATGCAAAATATGGTGGTAGGCCACTGGTAGATGTACATTCTCCCTTCCTGGAAGGAAAAGTAAAGATCTTCAACAGTAACATTTTATTGGCTAAATTAAGTTAGTATTGCTGCTGCTGCTAAGTGTCAGTCATATCCGACTCTATGCGACCCCATAGAGGCAGCCCAGCAGGCTCCTCCGTCCCTGGGATCCTCCAGGCTAGAATACTGGAGTGGGTTGCCATAGAAAAATCAAATAACTGAAAATAAAGAACATTAACAAATGTACGCAAGGGAGTTGTTTTCAACTTCATTATCTTCTGCTTCTCCTAGAAAATGAAACTAGCATGTATATATAACAAAATACAGAGATTACACAATGTTTGAATGGATCAGCCAAAATGAATTCAGCAGAAGAGAAGGGAGCACATGGATTAAAAATCAGAAATGAGCTTTTATCAATTATGAAAAAACCCTTTACATTTAAGTTTTATAAAACAACACTATGAATAAACTTGAAAATGAATAAAATAAAAATTATAGGTTAAACAAAAACTATATGGAATTTGTACCTAATAGCTCAATGGCAACTGCATGAAAAACTAGCCTCAATTGTGCTTTGTTTTATATTTGTGATCCCATAATTTATGCTTTTAAGGGACACTGGGACACAAGAACATTCAACTGCAGCATGAAATCCAACATTTATAAAGTAAAAAATATAGGAAATCTTCATTAATCATATTCACCAAATCAAAATCTACAATAAAGTTTCCTTACTGCAAAGTAACAGTCTACTCAACAGTTTTATTTAAGCAAAAAAAAAAAACAAAAAAAAAACACAAAAAACACCTACCAAAACAACTACTTAAAAGTTATCGGGCACTTTATAAATAACTAAATATATAAAATACCATTTACACACTGAGTGGTTTTTATTAAATAATAATTTTTCTAGGAAACATCTTGCCAGAGCTTTTTCTAGTTACTTTATGTATGATTTGTAATTCAAACTATAACTAAATGTTAGCTTACTAAATGTTAATTCAAACATTTTCAATTCACACAGGTCTTTTTCCGTAACAGGTTATCAGAGGTTTCGTTGACAGTGCGCAATGGTAACAAACACCGATCACAATAATCATCTCTTAACACTGACAAAACATGCATCAAATGCAGTTTAAAGTAACAAAGTACTGTAAAACAGTTGGTCTAAATTCTTCAAAAATGTCAATGAAAAACAAAACAGAAACAAAGCAAAGGCTGGGTAAAAGGACAAATACATGACAGGACCCTGACTGGATCCCGAAAATGAACAAATGCAGGGATTAGCTACTAAAGTTAGTATTCAGACAAATGATAAATCAAAATGTAGATTATATTAGATAATAATGTTGCATCAAAGTAAAATTTCTTGCATGGGATATGTTTTGCTGAAATATGAAATCTCTTTGCTTTAGGATATTAAAATTCTAGTATTTAGGGATTATGTGCTATTCTAAATGAATTCTGAAATGAGTTCTCAAATGACTCAGTCAAAAAGAACCTGACAAAGTGTGTATGTGTGTCTGTGTGTACATGTAGCGAACTAACCACATGTACTGGGCAAGATGCTAACACCTGGCAATTCTAAGCGGCTCTGTACTGCTCACTGTATTCTGCAACATGCTTTAATTTTTTCAAAATTAAAAAACTAAGTACCAGTAAATCAAAACAGTACAGTAAACCATGTTTAAACTGTAAACTATGTTTTCTCTCTTGATTGAGAGAAAAATTAAAATCTAGATATTTTTATTCTGTTGCTAATTAATTTTCTTAGACCCTTCCAACATCTGAAAAATGTAAACAATGTTAATACCTATTCCTCAAAGGTCTTCAATTAAAAAGTACTCTGTCCAACAAAAGCTTTTATTAAAATACATCAACCATTTCACAGAACAAAAATGATAATATGTATATTGCACAATCTCAGGATCACGATCATAGAAATCAGACCACAATGATGGAGAACAAAAAGCACAAGAAACTATTACTCATCAGAGTCACTGAAAAATCACTTCTTTCAAGAAAATTCTCTAGGTTAAATGTGTTCATTGCTCACTGTCCTTATCCTTCATATTCTACATGTAAATACAGAGATTTGAACTCTAATACTATTTAGACATTGATTACAAGTATGAAAACTAAGATTTGTCCATTCAGATCAGATCAGATCAGTCACGTCCGACTCTTTGCAACCCCATGAATCGCAGCACGGCAGGCCTCCCTGTCCATCACCATCTCCTGGAGTTCACTCAAACTCACATCCATCGAGTTGGTGATGCCGTCCGGCCATCTCATCCTCTGCCGTCCCCTTCTCCTCCTGCCCTCAATCCCTCCTAGCATCAGTCTTTTGCAATGAAGTCAACTCTTCGCATGAGGTTGCCAAAGTACTTGAGTTTCAGCTTTAGTATTATTCCTTCCAAAGAAAACCCAGGGCTGATCTCCTTTAGAATGGACTGGCTGGACCTCCTTGCAGTCCAAGGGACTCTTGAGTAGCATCAATTCTTCGGCGCTCAGCTTTCTTCAGGTGGTCAGGTATTCCCATCTCTTTCAGATCTTCCACAGTTTATTGTGATACACACAGTCAAAGGCTTTGGCATAGTCAATAAAGCAGAAACAGATGTTATTCTGGAACTTGCTTGCTCTTTCCATGATCCAGCGGATGTTGGCAATTTAATCTCTGGTTCCTCTGCCTTTTCTAAAACCAGCTTGAACATCTGGAAGTTTACAGTTCACGTACTGCTGAAGCCTGGCTTGGAGAATTTTGAGCATGATTTTACTAGTGTGTGAGATGAGTGCAATTGTGCGGTAGTTTGAGCATTCTTTGGCATTGCCTTTCTTTGGGATTGGAATGAAAACTGACCTTTTCCAGTCCTGTTAAGAGGCAGGTCAGGTGGTCTGTTATTCTCATCTCTTTCAGAATTTTCCACAGTTGATTGTGATCCACACAGTCAAAGGCTTTGGCATAGTCAATAAAGCAGAAATAGATGTTTTTCTGGAACTCTTTTGCTTTTTCCAGAATCCAGAAAATGTTGGCAATTTGATCTCTTGTTCCTCTGCCTTTTCTAAAACCAGTTTGAATATACGAAAGTTCACTGTTCATGTATTGCTGTAGCCTGGCTTGGAGAATTTTGAGCATTATTTTACTAGCGTGTGAGATGAGTGCAATTGTGCGGTAGTTTGAGCATTCTTTGGCATTGCCTTTCTTTGGGATTGGAATGAAAACTGACCTTTTCCAGTCCTGTGGCCACTGCTGAGTTTTCCAAATTTGCTGGCATATTGAGTGCAGCACTTTCACAGCATCATCTTTCAGGAATTGAAATAGCTCAACTGAAATTCCATCACCTCCACTAGCTTTGTTCATAGTGATGCTTTATAAGGCCCACTTGACTTCACATTCCAGGATGTCTGGCTCTAGGTGAGTGATCACACCATCGTGATTATCTGGGTTGTGAAGATCTTTTTTGTACAGTTCTTCTGTGTATTCTTGCCACCTTTTCTTAATATCTTCTGCTTCTGTTAGGTCCATGCCCTTTCTGTCCTTTATCGAGCCCATCTTTGCATGAAATGTTCCCTTGGTATCTCTAATTTTCTTGAAGAGATCTCTAGTCTTTCCTATTCTGTTGTTTTCCTCTATTTCTTCACACTGATGGCTGAAACAGGCTTTATCTCTCTTTGATTTCTAGGTCATAATGTACTAGATGTTCACTAGATCTTGGCATTAGTAAATAATGCCAAAGGCGTCTCAGAACTGATTCCACTAAAGTACAATCCTACTAGCCAATGCTTGGGATTATCAGTTTAATTTTGTTAATATTAATCATTTTAGAGGCATACAGTTATATCTCACTATCCTTTAATTTCCTTTTTCTTATTACTATTGAAGTTAACTCTTCTTTTCATCTATTTATTCCCTATTAGGGCATCATAGCTTCCCTGGTGGCACTAGTAGTAAAGAACTCACCTGCCAATGCAGGAGACATAAGAGACATGGGTTCAGTTCCTGAGTCGGGAAGAGCCCCTGGAGGAGGGCAAGGCAACCCGCTTCAGTGTGCTTGCCTGGAGGATCCCATGGACAGAAGAGTCTGGAGGGCTACAGTCCCTGGGGTTGCAGACTGAAGTGATTTACAACACACACGCAGAGTATCATATTTTGAACCGTGTGCTTAATTATTTAGCACACTTTAAAAAATGAGCTATCTTTTGCACTCACATTTATTTGTAAGGAATTCATTTTATAGTCTGGGTACCAGCCTCACGTCAGTTATAAGTGATGTTAGTATCTTCTCTACTGTGTGGTTTGTTTTTTCATTTTCTGGTGGTGCTTTATTGATTAATAGAAGTTTTAAATTTCATTGTAGCCCAATTCAGCAATGTATCCTTCATATCTTTGCCAATTCTAAATTTTTGATGAAATGTTCCAATGATTTCCTCTAAAGCAGTAGTAAACACAACTCTCTAATTTTATATTTGTGTGCCTGTATGCGCAGATGCTTCAGTCATGTCCAACTCTTTGAGACCCTATGGAATGTAGCCCACCAGGCTCCTCTGTCCATGGGATTTTTCAGGCAAGAACACTGGAATGAGTTGCCATGTCCTTCTCCAGGGGATCTTCCCTACCCAGGGATTGAAGCCTCATCTCCTGCATTGTAGGCAGACTCTTTACCCACTGAGCCACCTGGGAAGCCCAAATTTATATTTACAGATTGATAATTGTGTATGGTGTGATTCACTTTGTTTCATATGGTTATTCAAGTACCATTTGCCAGGAAAGACACTCCTTTATCCATTGCTCTGAAGTGCCAAAATTATTAAAAACCAAGTGATTATATGTGTGGGTCTGTTTGGGGGCTTGTATCTTTGATTTAATAGTGTAACTAACCTTGGACCAATGCCACATGTCATTTTATGAACTTTGTATCAAGGATAAATCCTCCACTCTATTCTCCTGCCTCCAGATTATTGTGGTCATTCTTGACCCGTTATATTTCCATATACATTTTACAATAGTTGATTAATTTGCATAAATATACACATGCTCACAAAGCATTGGCATTTAGATGTGGAATGCATTTACTCTATAAAGCAATTTGGGAAGAATTTTAGTAGTTTCTTTACTTTGTGGAGCCTTCCAAACCATGAGCATGGTGTATCTCTCCATTTAGTTTGGTCCTCTTGAATTTCTCCTGATAATGGTTTAGTAGTTTCCTAAATGTAGGTCTTGTATGTTTCACTAGATATTTAATTGCTATGCTTCTTTAAATAGTATTGAACTTTTATTTTTTTAATGTAATTTTGCTGGAAATTATAGCTCAATTAATTTATATCCAACCATGTCTTCTGATACATTTGGTTTCTTTATCTTCTATAAGGAAAAATAATACATTTTTCCTGGGCTTAACTCTTTGTACAATGTAGCTGATTTTTTAAAATTCTTATTAACATTGATGCTTTGATTGCCCAGTGCTTTCCTAGGTCACTTGAAATTATTCTTTCATTATCACAAGGGTACAATGTGTTGCAGTGGAAACACTCTGGGAAATCAATCAGACCTCAATTGTAATTCTGGCTTCTACATTCACTGTTTTGCTTGAAAATGTTACTAAAGTTCTGTGTTCTTATTGATAAATGGGCATATGGCAAGTGACATCTAAGATGGCCCCAGTGATGCCACCTCCTCATACTCATGCCTTTGTGTAACATTTCTCCTCTTGAGTGTGGGCTGAATCTGCTAACTTGCTTCTAGTTAAATGAATATTGCAAAAATAATGCAATGATACTTTCAAGGTTAGATTACAAAGAGACTGTGGTTTCTGCCTTGATGCCTTCTCTTGCTTGCCTGTTCACTCTTCTTGATAGAAGCTGCTAGTAGGTTGTGAGCTACCCTTTAGAGGATCTCCCATGGTTAGGAACTAAAGGAGATTACCAGTCAACATCCAGTAGGAAGATGATATCGCAGTCCAAAAGTCAACAAAGGACTGAATCTTGCCAACAACCACAGAAATGAGCTTGAAATGACATCCTCTGCAAGTCAAGACTTTGAAGAAATCATACCCATGATTTCCATTTTGCATACAGTGTTTGTGGCAAAAGCACACAGCTAAGCTATGAGTAGATGCCTCGCCCACAGAGATAATAAAAACTTGTTATTTTAATGCACAATTTGGGGGGATTATTTGTTATTCAGCAATAGATAATTAATGCTGAGTATAATCCACTACAGAGTATATGACCCTTAAAAGATGTTTCATGTTGTTAGTTAGTGAAAAGTTTTCTTGATTTTGTATAGAATGTAGAATTTAATTTTAAAAATTATTCAGATAATTGAGTAAGAAATATAATCTCTGATCCACAGAAGTGTTGAAGTGGCGCTCCTAACACCTGTGCTTTTAAATACAAGAGGAACTAGAAATACCGAGGACAGAAGAAACTTGTTAATTTTAAAGGAATGAACAGATACATAATTTCTAGGTGACCTCCCCAGTTTCACCACCAGACCCCCTGGTTGTGGTATTTAACCCAAGAAATTTTTCCTCTGGATTAAGCTGTAAATAGATTGTTCTTTGACTCTCACTGCAAAATTTCTACATTACAGAGCAATTGGAGAACCCAAATTCATCATGACTTTGGCATAAAACCAGAGTAATTATCACTATAAAAATAGAAACTGAGTTCCTACATGCTGTCTCTTTATGTATCTGAATGTTACCTTGTTTTTTCTATCAAACATTGACCACTAGAGTTAAATTTAAGTTCATTGATTTATGTTATACTGATTTGAGTTCCTTTCTGTCACATCTTCCCAAAAGCAGTTTGGTCCCATCACAACTTTATTTATTGAGTTATTTTTTTCTCTGCTAGGCAATATATGTATTTTTAAAAATTTATAAACACCCACTTTTCTGGACTGTTTTAAGATATTTTACATTTTTAATTAAGTTCCTAGAATAATGTTGATAAATAATACTATTTGAAATATGTAATGCATATAAATTCTTCTGGATATTAATAGACATAAGGTCCCTAAGAATTTAATAAGAGGGTGATAAATGAAACTGGGAAGGGAAATGAGTTAAACTGTATATTATTGCAATTTTTATTGCAATGATTAAGATGCTTATATCCTGAACTGTAAAATATAACCATTAAATTTAATGGAAATAATTCTACCTAGAGCCCTGTATATCTTCTGACATTTTCATAGCTCTGTTGAAAAACATGTCATCTGTAACGAAAACTACCAATCAGCTCATTAAATCACATCATGGTTTTTTTTCCTGTGTCATGGTTTTGTCTAATGGGCTTTTCCTTTTAACAAGGAAAACAACAGGTACACACTGTCTGGTATGTCCAGGGTAGCAGATGTCATTAAAGCTGCTTTTCTACTTTTGTGCCTCTCTCTCTCTTTTTTAACAGTTTTGAAATAGATAGCTCCAGTGCTGGCATAAATTTTAAAAAATACATCCATCATGACTCAGACTATTCCTGAATCAGGGCCTATGGGTCAGCCATAAAAAACATTTTTCTTTCCTAGAACATGAGAAGTCTGAATTTTGCCAGAGACTTGTCTGCCAGCTAACCAGAACCTGCCAGTGCCCAGGAAGCAGGGCTTTTATTTGAAGGTCTGGCTCTGGCGATAACACAAGAAGCCTCAAGACAAAGATGAACTCAGGTTGGTGGCTGGATTTTCTACCTGGCCACTCAAGAAATTCTCAGGATTCTTCGTCTTTGACCATGCTAGCAAGCAATACCAGGCCACATGAACAGCCAGTTTTAAAAGCAGAGGGCAGCATGCTGACTGTCTTATTCTATCAGTGTGTCTTTTACCTGAATGTTTTCAGCTGTGTCCGAGAACCTTTAAACACACACAAAACAAAACAATTAAATGCATCTTGCAGATATTTTTGAACATTTCCAAAACTAAGGAATTGCTTCGGTGATCATAATTTGTTTCAGACTCTTGGAAACATTTGGATGAGTATAATATATTTGTAGGGGTTATGGTGTGTTAAACATCCAGTGGAATTTAAGTGGGTATTTTTTTTAATCACATCATCACATTTAACTCCATTTTATTTTCCTACTCTGGAGGTAAAAAGAATTCATTCTTTATAAAGTAATTTAAGCTTGTGAATTGAGAAATTTTATGTAAGCATGCCATGTGTTATGTTGCAGATACTAGACTTACATATGTTTTAACATCTAAACCATCATTTCACCTTGGTCAAAAATCCTGCTTGAGGAGAGTAACTACCTTCCTCAGGGAGTGAGTCTTTACCTGGACTTTAAAAATATGCAGGATTCTCCCAGCTGGGAAAGAAAGATATAGGAATTGCTGGATGGAAAATAGCCCTAGCAAAGGCCTCAAAGAACAAAATTTCCTGGACAGTTAGGAGACTCCTATTTTACAGCTAGAAATACAGAAGTGGACAACTGGAAATACTTCTAAAGAAGTAAAAGTGTAAATGCCATGCAAAGATTGTGGCATTGATTCTTTGGGAATTGAAGGACAGCAGATATCAATACTTTTAAGATGGCAATGACGTTACAGACAAACTATGGTTTGCTAATAGAGAGGGAGAAGAGAGGAAAAATAATGGCAACAGAAAGGGCCACTTAAATGGCTATTCAAACAACAGTTGTAAAAGTATTGAGGCCATAAAAAAAATAAGAATTTATTTCCTCTAGTTTTCTTGAAACCTCTCTTTCAGACCACCATTAAAAAAAAAAATCTTTATCATTCCGACTCTTTATTTGGCTCATTATCTTTGAACTTAAAGTCACCATGAACACCAATAGACTTTTCATTTTAATATACCTGCCCATGCTATTTCTAATTTTATATAATCTGGGGATGTTAATATGAATTATCATGCTTTAATTAACACCAATTAAGCTCTTCTCTTCTTGGATAATAAAGTAATTTCCTACTTGGTTCAATTACCAATGCTATAAACTCCCATTTCCATTTATGATAAATATATTATTGGAATTATGTCAAAGGAAAGCATTTATTTCTTGGGCAAGTATAATTCACTTGATTTACAAAAGAAATTCTAAGAAAAGACTAGTCAATCCAAGGCCTATTTTGAAGCCAAGCCTAGTCAACCGGGTCATCTAATTCTCTGTTTATCCTCTTACTCACTGCTGTCTTTCCTACCACGCAGGCAGATGCCTTCTTTCGTCATCAGAGTTCAGAGGCACAGTAGCCTTCCTAGCACTATGATAGAACAGGTCAGAGAAGTCGAGCTGCAATTGGACAAACTGCCCCAGTGGACAGCTGGTTTTATTTCTGGTCAAAGTTAGGCAGGACCAAGGGTAGGGCTGACAGCTAGCTGTAGGCTAACTGGAGTCAGGAAAGATAAATTGAAAGACAGGTACTCAATCAACTTCTGAGGCCTATGCTCTAAGCCAATCAGCTGGGGAGGACTGTGGTTCAGTACCCTAGAGCTCTCCATGGACAGGTGGGGTCTGGGAAGAACATTCATGCCTCACGATAAAAGCACAATCAGAGGCTAGAAGGAACTGAGGGAAGAAAACCATGCTTTGGCTATCTTATGTCTCAGGCAAAGGTAACGAAGTAGCGAGGAGGCCAGCATGTTTGGAGCAGTTAACAAAGCAGAGAGTGGGAAGAGCTGGACTTAAGGAGAAACCAGGAGGCAAACTATGTAGGGCTTTGTGGGTCAGAGAGCAGGCTTTGAGTTTCATTCAGTACAGAAATAGATGGCATAATCTGACATGTATTCACACCAAATACTGATGGAAAATGGACTCTATGTATCTAGAACAGAAATAAGAAGATTGGCTAGAGACTCTGGCAGTAACTCAAGTGAGAGTTTATGATGTCTTAAACCAGAGTGGTAGCAACGGAGATGCTGAGAAATGAACAGATTCAGGATATATTTTGAAATATAACCTACAAAATTTGCTGGTGGATGGGATGTGAGATATAGTAAAGAAGCAGGGAAGATTTAAGAGTTTTTCCATGAGCAACTGCAAAGATGAAATTTTCATTAACTGTGTAATGACTTATGGAGGTGACCACTGAAAGAGCTGATTTGAATGTTTGATGGGAGAATCAGCAGTCAATTTTGAGACAAGCACAGTTTGAGACATCCTAATCCAAATGGAGATTAAAATGGAGTCAAGAAAATAACTGGGTATAAGTTCGGGAAAAAAAAAAAAGTCTAGGCTAGAATTACGAAATTTGGAATCTATCCCATATAAATATAATTTGAAGTCATAAAACTGGATTGAGATCACTAAAGGACTAAGTATAATTAAAAAACAGTGGTGTTCCAAGGACTGTTGGGAAATTCCAAATTTTAGAGACTAAGAAAGTGATGAGGGACCCTCAGAAGTTAGGGAAAAAAATGATGAGTGAGACAGGAGACAGAATGTTGTCCAAAAGTCCAAGTGAAGAAAGTGCTTTAAAAAAAAAGAATAAATAATTAACTGTGCCGAACTGTGAGGAGAGGTCAAGTAATTTGATGATTAAAAATTGTTAGATTGAGCAACAAAAGGTTCCATTTGGCCTTAACAAGAGAAATTTTAGTTGAACTGGGAAGAAAGACTTTTGAATGGGTTCAAAAAAAAAATATGAAGATAGCAAATAGAGATACTAGGCAATTCTTCCTTGAATTTTTCTATAAATGGGGTATAATATGGAAAGAAGATATAAAAAGATATGGTTTTTGTTGTTGTTGTTTTGTTAGGTAAGATACAGTATAGTATATGTGTATTCATTTGGATGATCCAATAGCCAGTGAAAATGTGATGACATGGAAGGCAGCTGTGCTGGAATATGTGGATGTGGCTATGTCCTGGGAGCAACCAGGAATCATATTGAGGTATGGAGTGATGCTTGCATAATCGGTTATATTTGACTCCTCTCTCTCCAAACCAGTGGTACTTTACTCCTAGAGTACCAAACTCAAAATTTCTGACTCATTAATATTCCATCTTCAATTTTCTGTCTATTATACACACTTTCTCTTCTTGACATAGCTCTTTGTTGTCCCTGTTAATATTGTTAGAAATAATTTTTCATTCAAGTATCAACTTATTTTGGTATGTTTCAACTTTCCTCCCTCCCACAAGATGTTCCTCACCCCAGCATCTTTTAAGTGAATTCTACATCAGCAGCAAAGGATGCTGAGAAAGCAAATGTCTCATATTTTTAATTAATATAATTGGGAGCAGGCCCATTTCAGGGTATTTTAATTGACTTTATTTCCAATTCCTACCACAAGAGAATTCCATCAGTACTCTTAAAATAAATCTCACTGATATCTACCATAGAAAATATAAATAATGCTTATATGGGTTTTTTTTAATCCCTTGACAAATTTTTGAATGCCTTAAATTTTAGATGTTGTCCATTTTATCAGCCTGGTGTTTGTCTTTCAAGAGGAGAGTACTTTCCAAGCATGCCAAGTTTGTGGACTACAGTTTTGACCATCTGGACATCAAAGCAGGTACTGGTGATACAAAGACAGCACAGGGGATTCCCTACCAGTCAAGTGGTTAAGACTCCCACACTGTCACTGCCAAGGGTTCAATCCCTGGTCGGGGGGACTATGATCCCACAAGCTGCACGGCCAAAAAAATCAAAGCAAACAAAACCCACAGAGACAGTATATTTCCTATCATCAAACAGTAAAGAGTCTAGTGAGATGTACAAGACTATACTTAGTTCTATAAGGGATGCTTAAGTGGTAGATGAGGAAAAATGGAAGTTAACATTTCCTGGATGGCTGTTCTAAATCATACATGGAGCATATAGTATTTCACTTATTATCACAGCAACCCAATATATTAAATATAGAGATATTTAAATGATTTTAATTCAGAAATGGCAATCCACTCCAGTATTCTTGCCTGGAAAATCCCGTGAACAGAGAAGCCCAGCGGGCTACAGTAAGTAGATGGTGTCACAAACAGACCTGACAGAGCAACTAAACGACAAGCAACGTGATGGGCTGGAATGCCAACTGAAGCCCACTTCCTCCTGGAATCCTAGAGCTAGGAAAACTGGCTGGCTCCCCACCCCTCATTCTCCTACTCCATAAAGGTCCCACTGGCCTCTAACTAATCATTCATTCAAGCCCAGTATTTTCATAATATAAGGCCTTACATGAAAGCTCTGTAAGAATCTCTGCTATCGTAGTCTTAGTATAAAGCTACCAAAAATAGCTAAGAATAGCTCTTACTGCTGATAATGAGCTACAACTATATATACTCTGTGCTTTCCAGTCTAGCCTACAGCTACATATACTCATAAGTACTGGACCCATTTTTATTTTTCATCCCTTCGAGATCTCTGATCTCCTTCCCAGTTTCTCTGCCTGGTATTCTGCTCCCTACCACCTGACAGCTCTAAACTCTGAATTTTTCATATTAGCTTTCTGTTTTTCAGTTGACCCCTCCAAACACAAGCTCTCGCCTTTGTTATTTAATATCAGCCAGTATCATTCGAATGTGTGTAACGAAGTCACTTGAGTCGTGTCTGACTTTTTGCAATGTCATGAACTGTAGCCCTCCAGGCTCCTCTGTTCATGGGTTTCTCCAGGCAAGGATACTGGAGTGTGTTGCCATGCCCTCCTCATCATTCCCACATGGTCAGCCCCAAACCCTGACTTTTCCTAATTTGCCCTACTCCCTCAGCATTCAAGCCTTAGCAGGATTGTTGGTTCTAGGAAAAGGCTTAAAGCTGTAGTTAACAGAATCAGCAAGTGAAAGTTAAAGGTAAAGATAGGAATCTGAGATCATAGTTGATAAATTTAGTAATACCTAACAATACCTAGTAACTATTGTTCCTGTTTTCTACCCAAATTTTTTAAAAACTCTGTGCAATAAATTCTATTGAGATGTATCTGGCAGTTATATAAAAGAATGTACCCGATTTTACTTAGTCTAGACAGAAATTGTTGAGAGTCCCTTGGACTGCAAGCAGATCCAACCAGTCCATTCTAAAGGAAATCAGTCCTAGGTGTTCTTTGGAAGGAATGATGCTAAAGCTGAAACTCCAGTACTTTGGCCACCTCATGCGAAGGGTTGACTCATTGGAAAGACTCTGATGCTGGGAGGAATTGGGGGCAGGAGGAGAAGGGGACGACCGAGGATGAGATGGCTGGATGGCATCACTGACTCGATGGACATGAGTTTGAGTGACTCCAGGAGTTGGTGATGGACAGGGAGGCCTGGCGTGCTGCAATTCATGGAATTGCAGAGTCAGACACGACTGAGCGACTGAACTGAACTGAACTGAACAGAGTCAAACGTGAGTAAGCTCCTGAAGGTTCTTTCAGAGTCCAGTAGTTTTGCCAGCTTAGCCAATGAAACAAGTGATATTCTATCAGAGGTTGTGACCCACAGAGTTAAATTCCAATTTTGATAGTCTGGCTGGCCTCTTCAAAAGGCTATTGATTCCTAATGAACCAACTACTGCTCCATGTGTCCTTAAACCTCAAGATATGCCCATGAAGCATCAAATGAAGTGAATATTTGCAAATTGCCTGCATACCTGGATATGAACCCCCAACTGTTTTTTACTAATTCAAGACCTAGTGTTTTACTGGCTTTAGTTATTTTATGGAATTATCTGATTTAGTTGGCCACTTGGATCAAGGTAATTAAATAAACGTTGCACCTATTAAGGACTATTCATGGACACCAGCCCTTACAAATATCCTTGGTTCCAAACCACACCTGCTGCTGCTGCTGTATCTTCTCTTATCTCTCTGGTGCCGTGAAATTACTGTCACATGCACAGTACCAGCAAAGGAATGTTTTGATTACTGAGTTAATAGCTGGAATTCTTTTATTTGTCCAGTTGAACCTGATGTTCCTATAAATACACCAGAAGATAAGAATAAAGAAATGCGATGCTTTGTTGCTTCTGAAGTCTGAAGGTGTGCTCAAATCTTCCTCTCTGTGAAATGACAGACAGCACCTGCTCTAGCCTTGCACACCTAAGCTATGACAAATGAAGGAAGTTTCTATGGTTTTCTGTGTCACTTTAAAGGCAAAATTCACTTCAGAGATCCTCTGGGATTCCGATTTGGGCAAACTCAACATGGGCTCAGGATATTCAGCAGCTTTCAACTTAGAGGAGAAGAGTGTTACAAAGTTAAAAGTGCATGAGGCTACTTGGTCTCTCCTATTCTTTAAAAAAAAAAAGTGCTATAATTTAAATAATTTAAATGCAAAACAGTTTCATATTTTACTGCCAATGTCAGAACATCTGTGAAACTTCATGACATTCTGGGACATTTCCATCTTTCTTTTTGTCTGAGTGAAATTAGTGTTTGAGAGTTCTTTGCATATTCCTAGCTCAGAGTATGATTTGCATATTTTGGCATTTAAACCAAAGTAAGTTTTTAGCAAATTAGAATTATATCAGCCACTTTTTCCTTTTATATTATTTTATTCTCCAGAAAGTCTTTTTTTAAAAAAAAAAAAAAGAACCACATTATTAAAGAGTAAATATAACAATAACAATCTTCATTTTCTCTGTGTTTGTCACTGCAATATTATATCTGAGCTGGCAATAATTAAACTCCTATATCTTAGGAGTTTAGGATGAGAATATAAATAGAATCAAGAGAGCAATTTGGTAGAACTCAAAAACTTTAGTATTAGATAAACTAGGACTGAGGGGCTTCCTTGGTAGCTCAGCTGGTAAAGAATCCACCTGCAATGCAGGAGACCCTGGTTTGATTCCTGGGTCAGGAGATCCCCCCAAAAATGGATAGGCTACCCACTCCAATATTCTTAGGCTTCCCTGGTGGCTCAGATGGAGAAAAAACCCAACTGCAATGCAAGAGACCTGGGTTTGATCCCCTGGTTGGGAAGATCCCCTGGAGGAGGGCATGGCAACCCACTCCAGTAATCTTGCCTGGAGAATCCCCATAGACAGAGGAGCCTGGTGGGCTACAGTCCAAGGGCTCGCAAAGAGTCAGACATGACTGAGTGACTAAGCACAGCCCAGCAACGAGGGCTGTTTCCTGGTTTTACATCCTACTGACTATATAATCTTTGAGACTGAGTCTCAGCTTTTTTGTCTGTAAAATGACAGTAATATCATCTACTGTTGTGAACTGAATGTTTGTGTCTCTCCAAAATTTATGCATTAAAATCCTAATCCTCAATGTGATAATATTAGGAGGCAGAGCATGTGGGAGGTAATGAGATCATGAGCATGGAGTTTTCATGAATAGCATTAATGGTCTTATAAGAAGAGGCACACACGAAACAACTTGCTTCTTTACTTTCTCTGCTCTTCACCATGTGAGGAGACAAAGAGGAGAGAGCCATCTATAAGCCTGCAACAGGGCCTTCGCCAAGAACCCAACCGTGCTGGTACTCTGATCTCAGACTCCCAACCTCCAGAAAGCTGGGTAGTAATTGTTTGTTATTTAAGCTACCTACTCTGTAGTTTACCTGTTATAGCAGCCTCTGTTGACTAAGACACCTACCAAATAAGGATTGGGTATGTATTATATCTAGCATAGTACTCACCCCTAGGAAACTCTTCAGCGGTTAATCATAATACTAATACTGCTGAGCTGAAGTGAAAGTCAATCTGTTGTGTTCGACTCTTTGTGACGCCATGGACTATACAGTCCATGGAATTCTCCAGGCCAGAATACTGGAGTGGGTAGCCTTTCCCTTCTCCAGGGATCTTCCCCAACCCAAGGATCAAACCCAGGTCTCCTGCATGGCAGGCAGAGTCTTTACCAGCTGAGCCACAATACTGCTGAAGTGGTGTTCTAATTTACTTTTGTTGTTGTTCAGTTGCTAAGTTGTTCAGTTAGTTCTAGTTAGTTAGTTAGTTGTTCAGCTAGTTAGTTGCTAAGTTGTTCAGTTGCTAAGAGTTGTCATGCACAACTCTTTTGCGGCTCCATGGACTGGAGCTCGCCAGGCTCCTCTGTCTATGGGATTTTCCAGGTAAGAATCCTAGAATGGGCTGCCATTTCCTACTCCAGTTGGTCTTCCGACCCAGGAATTGAAGCTATGTCTCCTGTATTGGCAGGTGAATTCTTTACTGCTGAGCCATCAGGGAAGCCCTCAATTCATCTTAAGTCACTTCTAAAAAGCTATTAAAGCACTTAATAGTTTCTAAATTTGTTCCTGAGTTGAGCCATTATGATCTATTTTGTAGTACAGATACAAAGTAAGCAACAGTTTGTGGCTCAAGGAGTTCACTATATACTGGGAGAAACAGATACACACAAATAATTACAATAAGATGGCATACAGGTTCAAAGAGCTGTTTATGCAAAGTGACTTGGGTTATAAAGGAAATGACTATGAGATGTGGAAGTATGGAAAGGTTCACAGAGCAGAGGACATTTGGTCTTATAGACTATGTAGATTTTTTTCCAATAAATGCAATTACATAGTAAAGAGGGCCCTTTATGGGAAGCAAAGGGCGCTGAATTGCTGCTTTTCTGTAGCAACTTAGGGCCCAAGATCTCCAGCTGCTGTTGTTATTGTTGTTTTTGTTGTTGTTCAATCTCCCAGTCGGCGTCTGGGTCTTTGCAACTCCATGGATAGCATTATATCTGGCCTCTGGAGGAGGGAATGGCAAGCCAGCCCAGTATACTTGCCGTGAGAACCCCATGAACTGTATAGAAAAGATCTACACCTACCATTTGCTCTAAAATCAAGAGATGAAACTGGCTCCACCGCCAGTCCCGCCTGCAACGGCAGGCAAAACAAGCCACCCCATGACCTTTAATTACTGTGTCCTGTGGCTTCTGAAATGAATCCCTCCAAACCTCCAAATCCCGTTTTCCTGTGTCACCCATGAGAAGTCCACGCTTCCTAGATCGCTCAGTTTCAGGCAGATATTCATCCCCACCCTTCTCTCAGCCCCGCTGGTCTGACCACACGCCTCCTAGACTCTTGGCCACCTAAGCCCTTCTGCCCAAGCTTATTTCCTGTTGTCAGAAAACTTCTCCTTCATCATCCTCTTCACCGAACATTTTCTTCAGAGTTTTGCTGAATTTTAAGTTGACTCTTGGAAACACCGCTTTCCCTCGAGCCCTTCAAATGAAGGGTTTATTTTCACATTTTCCTCTCCTACTCTAAGTACCACTTCGCCTGGAGCTGAAGAGAGTGGGCTCTCTGCTCCAAACTGTCCCTCCTCTTTTCCCCTTCGAAACTATCACGTCTTTTGAAACTTCGCGTCTCATGCCTTGCCACGCTGCATCCCTCCTCACTGAATGTGTATGGACTCTGAGTGATGGATTTTTGCTCCTTACGTCATTTTGCTTACCTGTCATCATGGCTATCTATTTTCAAAATCCAACTAGATGATCCGACCAGCACCTTAGCCTCTAAATGCTTTTGTTTTCTTGGTTCCAATTACCTGCCACTCACATGTCACACCTAGACCTTGTCATCACCTCAAACTGTACCATCTCTGAATTCGGTTTAAATTCATTTCATTCTATCATCCTCTGTTCTTCCAGTCTGCTCACTCTAGTACTTCATTCTTCAAGACCATCAGTTCGTTGACCCTGTAACTTACTGTTATTGATCATAATCCCGTGTCTTCACATGTCACTCAGTCCAGCTTGTTTTCATGATTTTGCCCTGTAACTGCTTCCCAACAAATGCCTTTAACTCCCTTTTCCCTTTCTTCCTTAAGCATGCTTTCCTAGCAAAACTCAAACTATAGTCAGATCCAACTATCTATTAATCTGTTCCTACATTTAAGTGGCTGAAAGCTCCTAGCAAATATTACATAATTATGCTTATTGGCATCACCTATGAATGACCTCTTGCCAGAGACTGGCTAAGTTAAAGTCTTCATCACTTTCTCCTCTGAAATGTTTTTTTCTCTAGGTATATTACACATACTTTATATGATAGCCTTGAGTGTGTTTGCATTTAAAACCATCATAAGGGAATTCCCTGGCAATCCAGGGGTTAGGGCTTCCAGCTTCCCCTGCAGGGGGCACAGGTTCAATCTCTGATCGGGGAACTAAGATCCCACATGTTGCAAAGCAACAAAGGCTGCAAGAAGCAACTAAGAGAAACCCTTGTGGTACAATAAAAAATCCCCCATGCCCAACTAAACCCAGTGTAGCCAAATAAGTAAATTAAATAAATAAATACTTAAAAAAAACACACAGAATTTCCTCGCTGCTAGCTGGGCCAAGAAATTTAATTGTCAGAAACGGCTACAAAACCCATAAGTAGTATATCAGACATTTGTTTTCTGTTGTGTTTTGCTGTGTTTCATTATATAAAGCCACTAAGAACTTGTGGCACAATCAGCTTTTAAATGTCTAGTCAGCTAACACTGTAGTCTAGGTATACTTTTCTCCCCCTTGGCCCACAAACAAGATTTTAGACCATGTTCAATTTCCCAACTTCCAATGATCAGATATTTTCTCATGACATTTAACTTCATACTATCAGATATTATTCAACGCCCTGGCCTTGGTTCTCCCAAAACTCATGAAGAATGTTTCTCCTCCGAGGCCATTGCTTTGTCCTACATCTTGAACTCGATAAGCTCCAAATCTTGAATCTTTATAGAATTCATCTGCTTAGAAAAGCTGCTTTGTATTTGCCATAGCCTTCACCAAATGTTTCTTATTTTAGGGTGGTGGGGCAAGGGTCTAAGAAGAAAGGGTCTATTTCCTTACTTGTAAAATAAAAAGAAGAATAGAGAAGATATCTGAGGTGCATGAGATGTTTCAGTGAGTTAATATATGTTAACGCCTTAGTAGAGGCCCGGCATAGAACAAATCCACTAAATGCCACTTTAATAATTATTTCTCAACCCCTGGCTTCACATTGCCAAGTACAGGCCAACCTCTCCAAGGGAAGAATACTCGAATTTTTTGGTTGGTTTTATTTGCTCCTTTGCCATCTATTGCTCTCCTGCTCTCCAGAGGTTCTTCTCCAGGCTTCTATCGGCTTCTCTTCCCAGTAGGCATCCTAAGGTCCTCTCCATATTATTAATTCCAACACTTCAGTTACACTATATTCCAATTTCACTAAGATTCTCTGGGAAATTTATCAAATAGCAATTGTAAAATACTTATGCAATTTTACAATAATTGTAATTGGAAAATGCCCTAATAGTATAATTGTTTAGAAGTAAAGATGCCAACAAATATTAAAGTTAGACTTAATTATAACTTTTGTTTGCCACATGCGCTCCATTGAGTCAGTTTATTTGCAGTTGATTTCAGTTTCAGTCAGTCAATTTCACTTTTCAAGATTTACCAGAAGCCCTTCATAAAATGTCAATCACTGCTACTAAATTACTAACAAGGACTGCAAATTTTAAGCCCTCTAGTGGTCAACACCATGTTGATCAATTTTTAAGATTGACGGTATTCTTCAAAGATAAAAAATTACTCTAACTTATAAAAATATCTCCACCAAAAGAGGACAGGTCACTACTTATGTACCCTAAACATAACTATATTTGAAGGTGAGTTATTCACTCAATCAAAAAAAGTTGTTGAATACGCATGTTAATTTGTTCCTAAAATCATATTTATCTCTATTATAGTAAAAAAGAATTGAGAACCCAAGATAAGTTATCAATACCTCCTGCCTTGAGTGTGGGTCCAATATTTTAGTAACACAATAAGTTCAATTTTTTATCATGGTATATCATAGATGCTTTAGGGCCAGATATGAGCACTTATTATTTATATGTGTAGCTTAGAGGAGCTAATAAATATTCCTAAGTTTGTTTCTAATAGCTTTTTAAGAAAACATAGATAATAATACCTACTTTATAAAAATTATGAAAAAGAAACAAGATTAAAATGTATATTTTGACTAGGGTACTGTATGGAACAGAATATTTGCTCTTCACATCTCTAAAATAATTATGGTAGTGTTACTTCTGAGTAATAAAGGAAAATTAAGATATTTCTCTAATTTCTTCAAAAACCATACTCTTACTGTAATTACTTGATTAAGTCTAAACTCAAGTACATTTTATGTGTACTTAAATAATAATTATTCCAGCTTGTAAGTTGTAAATGACTTAATAAGATAGTTACCTTCTTTCAGAATTCTACGATTTAAGTTTTTCAGTTTCACACACTTCCTAGAGTGTCATCGCGTGGGGCCCTGCTGGGTCCGCGCCGCTGTTTCTGGGCTTTCTCTAGCTGCGGCCAGCGGGGCTGTGATCCAGTGGCAGCGCCCAGGCTCCTCAC
>SJYC01010049.1:0-18396 GCA_006408675.1 Madoqua kirkii | reverse complement strand
ATAATGAAAAGGACATCTTTTGGGGGTGTTAGTTCTAAAAGGTCTTGTAGATCTTCATAAGACTGTTCAACTTCAGCTTCTTCAGCATTACTGGTTGGGGCATAGACTTGGATCACTGTGATATTGAATGGTTTGCCTTGGAGATAAACAGAGATCATTAAAATAAAATAAAAAAGGCAAACCAATCTAAAGTGACAGAAAGCAGATTAGTGGTTGCCAAGAAAGGGAAAATAGCATAGAAAGGCAGAGGGAAAGATTAAAAGGGGGTACAGAGAAGTTTCAGATGTGACACAGATGTTTACTATCTTAATTGTGCTGATGGTTTCACTGGCACATAAGTATGTAAAACTCATTACATTGTACACCTTAAATATGGGCAATGTATTGAATGTCAACTCTACTTAAATAATGCTGTTAAAATATCTAACTTTAAAAAGTTGATAGGAACTTCCCTGATGGTCCAGTGGTTAAGACTCTGAGCTTCCAGTGCAGGAGACATGGGTTCAATTCTTGGTCAGGAGACTAAGATCCCATATGCCACAGGATGAAGTAAAAAAAAAAAAGAAAAAGAAAAACTGATAAATATACTTGATCGATTCAAAGTCCTGCTTCCAGAGGACTCTTTCAGAAGACCTCACCCATAAAAGAAAGCAGCTGAAAGAGCATCAGTTCAGTTCAGTTGCTCAGTGTCTGATTCTTTTCAACCCCATGGATGAAAGAGCATGGACCTGGTTTTTTAAAGTTTTTGTATGACCTTAGACTGGTTACTTAAACTCTCACAGCATCTCATTTTCTTCATCCATAAAATGGGGCTAATAATAATCTGCCTCACAGGTTTGCTGCTAAAATTTGAGTGAGATATCAGATGAGAAAGCTGTAGTACATAAATACATGATTTCCCATCTCCGAAGGAGTTAGATTCATTTCTGTTCCCACTTTTGCCCTCTTTCCTTCCAGACAGGGAGAGATCCTAGACACAAAGACATCCAGAGGATAAACAATGAGGAGGAAATGTGGCAGAGGGCTTGGATTGTGTTCCCCTGAAAACACCGTCTGAGGCCAGAACATGAGACTTCCGGAGGGTGGTCCCAAGAGTCAGAAGAGATGGAGCAGAAAATGTGAGTCAGGGAAGGAGATGGTGTCCCCAGAAGGCATCTGTTGAGCTAGCTACTGTTGTGGAGCTCAGCCCTGTCAGAGGCCCTCTGAAGAGTAATAGCACGTAGCTCAGAAGTGACCCTGTGAGGCTTTCCTGCTGACTCAGTGGTGGAGGGTCCGCCTGCCAGTGCAGGAGACACAGGTCGATCCCTGATCCAGGAAGACCCCACATGCCACAGAGCAACTGAGCCCTGAGCCACAGCTACTGGGCCCGAGCTTGAGAGCCTGCAGCCTCACCTTCTGCGCCCTCGTGCTGCGACTGCTGAGCCTGTGCACCCAGAGCCCATGCTCCGCAACAAGAGACGCCCCACAGTGAGAAGCCACAGCCCGCAGCTAGATAGAAGCTGGAGCAGCAACAAAGACCTAGCACAGCAAAAAAAAAAAAAAAAGTAATCTTTTAGATCATAAGGGCCTTCCCCAGTGGCTCCATGGTAGAAGATTCTGGTGCAGTGCAGGAGACACATGAGACCCGGGTTCAATCCCTGGGTGGGGAAGATCCTCTGGAGAAGGAAATGGCCAGCCACTCCAGCATTCTTGCCTGGGAATTTCCATGGACAGAGGAGCCTGGCGGGCTACAGTCAATGGATCCATAAAGAGAAAAGAAACAGGAGAATTGACCCTTTGAAAGACGGGGGCACTGACCCATGTCCTCCACCACGAGGGCTGCCCCCAAGGCACTAATTCTCCTCTCCTCTCACCACAGTTCTGTCAACTGAGGGAGAAAAACTGAGGCCTTTTGGATAGGGAGCTGGCAGGATAGAGGCCGGCTGGGGGGGTTGGGGGCAGATCCACCATGGGTGCAGCTCAGATCAAAGGGGGCCTGAGAATGTGTGGCGGGGGGCACCAAAGCAGCTGCTTGGGGCCCAAAGCCCATCTTTGGGTCAACCACATGACCTCCTCAACCTTAGGCAACCTGACAATTGAGAAGCTTGCAACCCGGGATTCAAGTCCTTCTCTAGACCACAGGCAGGGACACAACTGACTTCCTCAACTGCTCCCTCTGGACACTTGTCTGGGAGAGAGGAGTGAGAGTGCCTGCGGGGTGAGTCATTGAAGGGGCCCTGGGAGGAAAGGGTGGGGCTGGAATCTACCAGAAGGGAAAGCTGGCCATTTCACAGAGCAGCAGTGAAATCGCTTTTCTCTGCTCTACAAATAGTGAATTAGCAATGTTCCTCAGATTGGAAACACAATAATACTGATTGTATTAGTGTCTATTACTAAGCACACAACATGTACCTGGAAGTGGGCTGTATTCTTTCCTGTGTTATTTCTTTTCATCCTCTCAGTCACCTAGTCCAGTTGGTAATATAATTAATTGAAGTGCAGAGAAACTGAGTAACTTGTTAAATATCAAACAGCTAGTAACTTGCAGAGGCAGAATTAAGTTCCAGGTAGCCTAACCTCAGAGCCTGTATCTTTGACCACTAGATTATAGTTAATTCCCTATGAGAGAGAGAGAGCAGAACATTCAGCTGGGAAAGCTGCCTTACTGGGATGAGAGAGGCTAGGAAAGCACAGAAATTAAATCATCAACATTAATTAGACACAGAAAGCAACGAGAGAAGGACTCCACACTGATACTAGAGGACGAATTATGGTTGTCTGTGTATGAACAGGCTCCCCTGGTGGCTTGGTGGTAAAGAATCCACCTGCCAATGCAGGAGATGCAGGTTCAGTCCCTGGGTTGGGAAGATCCCCTGAAGAAGGAAATGGCAACCCAGTCCAGTCTTCTTGCCTGGGAAATCCCATGGACAGAGGAGCCTAGTAGGTGGCGGTCCCTGGGGTCACAAGAGACTTAGCAACTAAAGAACAACATGTATGGACAATTGTCACTGATGGTTGTTCTAAATCTTTTTAGTCTCTTCACGCTAAGGTAGAATAGAAAGAAGCTACCCTTCCAATTTCCCTCGCCTTGAAGGTGCAGACAGGCAGCTTAGGTTCTGCCAAACCCACTCTGTGAAGAGCCAGTGATGAGCAGAGATTCCATTTGCCGAGGCAGGTGGCCCTAGACAGCAGTTCTTTGTGAAAGCATCAGTCTCTCCACTTTGCTGAGGAAAACAAGTGAAAAGAGGCTTTTGTCCTCCTTGCAACACTAAAGGAGGAGAGCATGCCCCAGGAATGCAAAGGTTTCCCTCAAAATGAATCCAAAAGCAGAGAGAAGCGGGGGCCAACTCAGTAGGGATCCTAAAGGTTCTGGACCCAATTCCAATGTGTGTCAGGAAGGGGCAGGTGTCCCCCAGCACCAAGCAATTCTGGGACACCAGCAGGGTGTCCTACAATTCAACTCAACCCTGACACTACCTGGAGAGAGCATAAAACCCCAGAAGGTAGTGAAGGGCTCTGTCCTACAAGTCAGCCCCTCCTCCAACTTCAGATAGTAGTCTCAACTCCAGGTTATCACCTGGGTTTCTAGCCAACAGGCAATAGATCGAAGTTTCCATCACACCTTGCCTTGGTATCAATTTACTAGAGCAATGCAGAACACAAAGAAAGATTGTGCTTACTAGATCTCTGGTTTATTAGAAAAAGATTTAACTCAAGAACAGACCGATGGAAGAGATGCACACAGTGAGGTACGGGGGAAAGGGCACAGAGCTTCCATGCCCTCTCCAGGTGCCACTCTCCCAGAAAATCAATGTGTTTGCCAAGCCAGAAGCTCTCCAAATTCATCCTTTCAGAGTTTGTGGAGGCTTCATTACATAGGCATGATTGATTAACTCATTGCCACTGATTCAATCTCCAGCCCCTCTCTCTGATCCAGAGTTTGAAGATGGATCAGGTACCAAAGGTTCCAGCCCTCTAATCACAAGGTTGGTCCCTCTGGCAACCAGCCCACATCCCTTTGGTACCTAAGGGCTTTCCAAAAGTCACTTCATCAATGTAGCAACATTCCTCTCTCAACACTGGAAATTCCAAGTGTTTTAGGAGCTCTGTGCCAAGAATGGGGCCAAAGAGCAACTATTTCTTGTTAAATCACAATACCATAGATTCCTCTCCAAGCAGAGTGTTTTCTCCATAACTCTTCTCTGTTCCCTGGAGTGGGGGATGGGGGTGGGTTGGTTTGTGAATGCAGCCCAGTCTCCCAAAGTGACAGTTAACTTGCCCATAGTTATACCCTTTCCCTCTCTGGGGAGGGTATTTTTCAGCAGCTGGGAGCGAGATAAGATTTCCCCTGATAAGCAGAAGCAGCCATTTGCCAGCGAGGGGAGGACCTGCCCCGCCACAGTAACAGAGGCTCTTGTTTTATGTTTGTTCTTCACATCCAGACCAAAAAAAAAAGCAGAAAGAGAGAAATAAAAAATTTCTTCATCTGCAAAATTTAATAATAAGTCTGACCTCTCAGAATTGTGATGACATTCTGTGAAAGGACTCTGTAAGCCATCAAGGGTAAAAAAGGACTAGCTTTTTATCACTGTTGATGATAATGATGATAATAATGACTTATGGTGGGGAAAGGTGACTTAACCAGTCTGACCCCTTGTCTTTCCCAAAGTTCACACTGTAAAGTGTGCACTTTTGCTCATGACATCCTCTCTGCTGGAATCACTTCTCCCAGGTTTTGTCTGTCAAAACCCTATTACTCACTGGAACACCAAGGGCCAACTTCATATATCAGGTAATAAATGTGACACCAGCAGATGGATAGCTGCAAAAGTCAAGAGGAAGTAGCAGAATGGATTTCCAGGTCAGGGCAGTGATAGGTGGGAGAGGGAAGCTGCTGCACGTCCAGTCCTGGGGAAAAGGGAGGCTGAGATGTAGCCCTACCAAATAACTTTCATAAATTCACTTCTGTGTTGTTGTTCAGTCGCTCAGTTTGCAACCCCATAAACTGCAGCACACCAGCTTCCCTGTCCTTTACCATCCTCCAGGGATTGCTCAAATTCATGCCCAGTGAGTCAGTGATGTCATCCAACTATCTCGTCCTCTGTCATCCCCTTCTCCTGCCTTCATTCTTTCCCAACATCAGGGTCTTTTCTAATGAGTGGGCTCTTCACATCAGGGGGCCAAAGTATTGGAGCTTCAGTCTCAGCATCAGTCCTTCCAATGAATATTCAGGGTTGATTTCAATATTAGGATTCAATATTAGGATTGACTGGTTTGATCTCCTTGCAGTCCATCAAATTCAAATTAGGAGAGTTAGAAAATACAGATAAATGGGACTTTCCTGGTGGTCCAGTGTTAAGAATCTGCCTTGCAATGCAAGGGATAAAGGTTCAATACCTGGTCAGGGAACTAAGATCCCACATGTCCTGGAGCAACTAAGCCCACAGGCCACAACTACTGAGCTCACATGACTCAATGAAGATCCTATGTGCCACCAACTAAGACCCAGGACAGCCAAATAAATAAATAAAAATTTACATAGAAAAATATGAATATAAAATATAAGAAAATAAAAGTACCTGAAAACCTACCATCCATCACTTTAAACATTTTTCTATTTGTACATTTAGCTATTTATATAGATCTAAAGTTTAATGTTTCTTCTCAGTAAAATTTAATGTGTGAATTTAACTCAGATGACCATCATATCTACTACTGCAGGCAGGAATCCCTTAGGAGAAATGGAGTAGCCATCATGGTCAACAAAAGAGTCCAAAATACACTACTTGGATGCAATCTCAAAAATGACAAAGTGATCTCTGTTCATCTCCAAGGCAAACCATTCAATATCACAGTGATCCAAGCCTACGCCCCAACCAGAAACGCTGAAGAAGCTGAAGTTGAATGGTTCTGTGAAGATCTACAAGACCTTTTATAACTAACACCCCAAAAAGATGTCCTTTTCATTATAGGGGACTAGAATGCAAAAGTAGGAAGTCAAGAAACACCGATAGTAACAGGCAAATTTGGCCTTGGGATACAGAATGAAGCAGGGCAAAGGCTAATAGAGTTTTGCCAAGAGAACGCACTGGTCATAGCAAACACCCTCTTCCAACAACACAAGAGAAGACTCTACACATGGACATCACCAGATGGTCAACACCAAAATCAGGTTGATTATATTCTTTGCAGCCAAAGAAGCAGAAGCTCTATATAGTCAGCAAAAATAAGACCGGGAGCTGACTATGGCTCAGATCATGAACTCTTTATTGCCAAATTCAGAAATGAAGAAAGTAGGGAAGTCCACTAGACCATTCAGGTGTGACCTAAATCAAATCTCTTATGAATATACAGTGGAAGTGAGAAACAGATTTAAGGGCCTAGATCTGATAGAGTGCCTGATGAACTATGGACAGAGGTTCATGACATTGTACAGGAGCCAGGGATCAAGACCATCCCCATGGAAAAGAAATGCTAAAAAGCAGAATGGCTGTCTAGGAGGTCTTAAAAATAGCTGTGAAAAGAGAATAAGTGAAAAGCAAAGGAGAAAAGGAAAGATATAAGCATCTGAATGCAGAGTTCCAAAGAATAGCAAGGAGAGATAAGAAAGCCTTTCTTATTGATCAATGCAAAGAAATAGAGGAAAACAGAATGGGAAAGACTAGAGATCTCTTCAAGAATATTAGAGATGCCAAGGGAACGTTTCATGCAAAGATGGGCTCAATAAAGGACAGAAATTGTCTGGACCTAACAGAAGCAGAAGATATCAAGAAGAGGTGGCAAGAATACACAGAAGAACTGTACAAAAAAGATCTTCATGACCCAGATAATCACGATGGTGTGATCACTCACCTAGAGCCAGACATCCTGATTGGCTGTCAGAATGCTGCAAAATCAACTATCTAAATTTTCTCCTAATAGAGACTCTCCATGAAGAATCTGTTAAATCTAACAGATAATGCTATTATTCAAAGACAACTCATCCAGGGAATTCCCTGGCAGCTCAGTGGGTAAGACTTAGCGCTTTCACTGCTGGGAGCCCAGGGCTGGATCCCTGGTTGAGGAACTAAAATTCCAAAGGCCCCTCAATGAGGGCAAAAACACACACACAAAAATAACAATAACTTACTTAAATAATGGTGCCTCTGGTTACGGCTGATGTTCTTATTCAGAGCAGAAAAACATATCACTGAGAATCTACAGCAGATCTACTTATTTAAAAATAAGCACTCACTCATACTCAATTTTAACAACTGGACTAGAATAGGGAGTCTTAGTTTTGGGGATAAGGACGTTTTGGAGAGGTGTCTATGGCTGAGCTTGAGAAGGTCCCTAAAGCCAAGAAATTCTATTGACAATTTTGTACATATATGTATTTCTCTAGAAACAGTTCAACCTTCTGAGGCAAAATTTTGTACATGTGTATATTTCTCTGGACAGTCCAATCTTCTGAGATTTTCAGAAATATCGATAAGTCATGGAGAAGGCAAACCAACCCACTCCAGTACTCTTGCCTGGAAAATCCCATGGATGGAGGAGCCTGGTAGGCTGCGGTCCATGGGGTCACTAAGAGTTTGACAGGACTGAGCAACTTCATTTTCACTTTTCACTTTCATGCATTGGAAAAGGACATGGCAACCCACTCCAGTGTTCTTGCTTGGAGAATCCCAGGGATGTGGAGCCTGCTGGGCTGCCATCTATGGGGTCGCACAGAGTCGGACACGACTGAAGTGGCAAAGCAGTAGCAGTATCCATATGTCAACACAGGTTCAAAACTACTGTGTCAGAGTAACAGCTAAATACCTGTGGCCTCTTCCCAGAGTTTAAATGTCCTATGCAATCCAATTATTTTCCATAAAGGTCTATTTTCTAATCTATAGTATGATCAGTAAGGTAAAAAAAAAATACATTAATTTTTATTTAGAAAACTTTTCTTAACTAGTATTTCAAGATTCTATAAAGTCAGTGTGACAAATAACAGTGTTAAACACATTCTCCACAATGTACCTGTATCCAAAATCTTACCTATAAAAAGAGAAAATGACTGCTTCAAAGTTTATATAAGAATATGAAGAAAATACTAAGTGTTTATCTCTAGTTGGGAGAGTTTGTAGGTGACAGATTTTAATTTTTGTGTTTTTCCAACCTTGGAACATGTACTAACTTTGTAAAGATGAAGAAAATACATAATCTGTAAAAATTATCCCTCCTCCAAAATATTAGTGGAGTATTTCCTTTTGAAAACAGAAGAGTAAAAAGTGTTACTCACCTTTATAGCTTTGATGGCTGCCTTAGTAATTTGGGTCATTTTCGCTTTAGAAATGGGTGGCTTGTAGTCATTCAGGGAATACAACTGATGAAAAAGAACAAATTTTAAACACAGTAAAACTAATGGTCTCTATGCAATTACATGAAATTATGAAACATTTCTATTTTTACATCCTCAGTGAAATTAAAGTTCTGCTTTTCTTTTAAAAGTCAAGTTCAGCATCATTAGCCATCAAGCAAATACACATTAAAACCACTATGAGATTATCACTTTACATTTACTTGCTTATAATCAAAGAAGACAGACAAGTATTAGCAAGAATGTAGAGAAATTGGAACCCTGACATATCCCTAACGGATTCCAAAATGGTACAGCAGCTTTGGAAAACAGTTTGACAGTTCTTCAAAAAATTAAACATAATAATATGCAGTATGAGCCAACAATTCCACTCCCAGGTATATACCCAACAGATGTGAAAATATATGTTCCCATAAAAAGTTATACACAGTCATGGCAGCATTATTCATAAAAAAATTCATTAAAATTGGAAATCAGCTAAATGTCCATCAGATGAGGAATGAATAAACAAAATGTGAATGAATAAACAAAATGTGTTCTACCGAATTAATGAAATATTAACCATGAAAATGGAATGAGGTACTGATGCACGCTACAGCACAGATGAACCTCAAAAACATGCTCAATTAAAAATATCACATTTAAAAGAACAGGTTATAGAAACGCATTTATATGAAATGTCCAGAAAAAGGACTCTACTGGGGACTGGCCACAGCTGGGCCAGTTGGAGAGAAATGAGGAGTGATGATTATGAGTACAGCATTTATTTTTCAGGTGATGAAAATATTCTAAAATGGACAGAGGTGAAGGCTGCACCACCATACCAAAATCCGCTGAATTACACACTTTCAATTGGTTAACTGTGTGCTATGTGAAGGATGTCTCCATATAATTGCTTTCAGAAGTCGAGACCTAATGTTTAGCAACAATCCCACCGTTCCCTCCAAAATTTGTTTTAAAGTTTCTCGTATGAACAAAGGATAATACTGCTTAGAGAGAAAACAATTAAAGAGAAGGTAGAGGAATTAAGCAGAAGACAACTAAGCTTAAACAAATTCGGATGAAAAGTGGGTCCTAGGTAATGCTAGGAATTTAACTACAGTTACCTAGAAGTCAAGAGACCAAGGTTGGCCATCATGATCCTGAAAAAACAACTTGAACAGGGCTTCCCTGGTGGCTCGGTGGTAGAGAATCCGCCTGCCAACGCAGGAGATGCAGGGTCAGTCCCTGGTCTGGAAGATCTGACATGCCGCCGAGCAACTAAATCCGTCCGCCACAGCTACTGAGCCTGAGTTCTAGAAGCGCAGGACCCACGACGACTGGGCCCACAAGCCCAGGCTGCTGATCCCTTGTGCTCCCCAACAAGAGAAGACACAGCAGTGAGCAGCCCCCCCCCACCCCCCTCTCCGCCAAACAAGAGAAAAGCCCTCACCAAAAAGACCCAGCGCAGCCAAAAGAAAAACCCGAACAGACTGTGAAAGCAACTCGAAACAGCTTTAGCTGGTTAACCAACGAGGTAGTCCTCTGATGTATCTGCTCCAGCACCCCTTATAACCTATTTATCACTGAATTCTACTGTTTTTACCCAGTTTTCCCCATATTTGTCTCTTCTTCCTCCAACCACCACCATGACCCAAGTCCAAACTACCTTCGGCTCTCACCTGGAGATGGCATGCCTATCTTTTCAAAAACTGATGTGATCACGTGACTGATACACACCCACTTCCTCTACCACCTTAAAAAGTTCAATGATTTTCCATTCACCACAGAAACAAAAATCTACGAAAACAACGCCCGTGCCTGGTCTAATTTCTGTCTCATCTCCTGCCATGCGCCCTTCCCAGCTCTCTGTGCTAGGCACAAGGGTCTTTTTTCAGTTCCCCACCACAGAGCCTTCCTCTGTTTGGTATAGAACCAGGCTCTCCCCACTAGTTTTCCTAATGAGGACAGCCTTCCCTCCATGTGCCCAATCAGGACTGTCTGCTTTATACCCTCACTGTACTGTCACTCACCTTTGAAACATTCATCACAGTAATGTGATACTTGTATGATTATTTAGCGAATATCTGATTTTTAAAAGTACTGTTCCAAAGGATGACAAAGACTGACAATCATGAGATAAAGGATGTAAGTCCCTTTAAAGCAGTTTATGCAGTAAGAGGTGAACTGTACCCCAAGAACAAATTCTTGTTCTTGGACAGGTGTACTGTCCAAGCTGAAACGAACCCTGGTAGAAATATAAACATCTTTCCCCTCAAGTTCCCACAGAGGTGTCCACTTGTTGATGTAACCCTAACCAGGGTCACAATCTCATCAGATCCTTTAAGAAACCACCTCTGTTAAACTCACACCAAATTTTAATATGCTCGTGGCCTCAATTTCTACTTGTCTGTTTTATAAAATCTAACTGCATGCAAGTCAACTCGCCAGGAGCAAAATAACATGAACCCGTTCTGCAGTATCTATAGAACGCTGTGTAAAGCAAAGTTCAATTTCCCAGAAGTTGTGGCAGGTACAGACTGCAGCCCATCTGAGATCCAGACGTGCCCTCTCCTAAGTGGTAAAGAATCCACCTGCAATGCAGGAGACCTGGGTTTATTACCCTGGGCTGGGAAAATCCCCTGGAAAAGGAAACGGCAACCCACTCCAGTTTTCTTGCCTGGAGAAGCCCCTGGACAGTCAGGAGCCTGGCAGTTTACAATCCATGGGGTCGCAGAGTCAAGACGTGCCTGAGCAACCAGCACTCTGCTGCTGCTGCCCCTCTACTAGGAAAAAGCGCTAAGAATAGCAACTCCACCTTTTTCACATCTTTGCTCACATCTTTGCTTCCCTTTACCCACTCTTTATCCTCAGTGTCTGACAGAGAAGAATTTGTTAAGAATAAATTTAAGTGGACAAATACATATAAGACAGGATTGTACAAGCTTTGCACAGAAACACCTGAATTTGAATTCCAACTCTATTACAAGCTGCCAAACCTCTGAACCTTAGTTTTCTCATTTAAAAAATATAAGTAATATTCATTTCACAGAAACACTGCATATAAAGCTTTAAAACACTTAAATCACTCAACAGGGTTAGCCATTATTAAAATTCTCTTTGGTAGGCATTTTCCATTTAAATGAACAATATTCAAGTGTGCATCAAACATCTATGCACTCAGGTTCCTGAAGGGACATTCCATACTAATTTATATTGCTAGGACAATGAAGACACCTCAGTGTATTCCCAGAGCTGACAATTCACTTCATTTTGTGTGGTTTCAATCACCCTAAAGTTTCAATCATGCACTAGTCCATATTCTAGCAGATCAAAAGCTTCTTTCTTCTTTTTGGGGGGGAGGGAGGCACTGGTGGGGAGGGCGGTGGGAAGAACGAGGTAGGGGAAATGTAATTTAGATTTACAAAACATTTCAACAGTGTCAAAAGTCAGCTCTTATCAGAGATAAGAGCTCTTTTTAAAAATGTACCTACTGCAGAAACTTAAAGTACTACTTAGAGAAATACTAAGCAATTAGTAAGTACTTTTCAAAGGTTCACTTACTACATATGCTTTCAAATAACTATCCAACAAAATTCTCTAAAATCTCACTTCTTAAAATCTAATCACCAGAGAAGAGGCATAGATCATGTCACCTAATTCTTCACAGAATGCCTTTACTCAAATTTAACATCATCCCAGTATTACCCTTCCTTTGGCTACTTAAGACTTACTGATTCACAGGAAAGATACTAAACAGCAGCCTGGGTTTTCAGTCCAATTCAGGCATTCTTTTGTTTTTCCAACTCCCTTTAGGTACACTGAAGAATCAGTAACATTTAAATTTTCTACTTTATCACTTGTAGGCACCATATGAAATGAGTATTTTTATATCTGAAAATAACTTCAAATCAAATCTGTTTCTAATGACTTTAATCAAGGCCTGAGGAATCTTTAACCTAAGCAGTTTCTTAGTTGCTGTCTGGCTACCCCACCAAAAAGCTTATTTCTAACAAAAACTTTTAAAGTTGTCCACTACTGATTAGGCCAGGGTTCAGCACAGCACGTATTTTAGGCTTTGAAGGCTACACAGCTGCTATCATACAATAGGCATTTTTCACTTCACTCTGTTTTGCAGGTAACTGAAGGCTGCAGCAACTCTGGGTTAGTTAGTGAAGACGGCATGCTGATAAGTCTCCTGCACCAGTTAAGCTGTAAATGCAAAGGAAAAGCTCCTGAAGGACATTAAGTGCGACTCCAATGAATACACAAATGATGAGCCAGCAAAGTGGCCTTACTGCAGATACGGACAAAGTTTTAGTGTCTGGAGAGAAAAGTAAACCAGCTGCCACATTCCAGAAAGCCAAAGCCAGAGCAAGTTTCTACTCCGCTCAATTCTCTGAAGGCTGGGAGGTGAGGAGGCTACAGAGGTGTGAAGCTAGCAGAGCTGATTCATGAGATTTAAGGAAAGAAGTCATCTCGGCAACACCAAAGTGCAAGTGAAGCACCAAATGCTGATGGAGAAGATGCAGCAACTTATGCAGAGGATCTAGCTCCAATAATTAGTGAAGGTATCTCCATACACAATAGATTTTCAGTGTAAACAAAACAGCCTTAAGTCGGAAGAAGTCAGGCAGACTTTCATAGCTAACGAGGAGAAATCAATGCCTGCCTTCAAAGTTTCAAAAGACAGGATGACACGCTTGTTAAGGGGCCACGCAGGCAATGACCAGCAAAAGCCAGCACAGCCGTCTGCCAGGTGAAGCTTCTGACACCCTGAAGGGTCACGCTCAGCCGACTACGCCCAGGCTCCCGCGCTGCAACAACAGACCTGGACGACAGGACATCTACCTACACCAGGGCTGACTGAAAATAGTTTAAATCCATTGTTGCGATCTACTGCTCAGGAAAAAAAACCCTTTCAAGATATTACTGCTCATCAACAACATACCTGATCATGCCAGAGCTCTGATAGAGACTAGTGTTTGCATGACTGCCAACGCCACATCCACTCTGTAGCTCACAGACCAAGGATTCATTTCAACTTTCAACCAAGGATTCATTTCAACTTTCAAGTCTTAATAAGAAATATATTTAGTAAGGTTATAGCTGAAACAGATAGTGATTCGTCTAGTGGTTCTAGGCAAAGTAAACTGAACAGCTACTGGAAAGGATTCACCGTTCTTGGTGCCACTGAGAACACTCATGATTCATAGGAGGGGTCAACACAGCAATATTAACAGGGGTCTGAAAGAAGTTGATTTCAACCCTCACGGTATTTGACTTTGAGGGGTTCAAGACTTCACGGAGGAAGTTAACTGCAGATGTGGTGGAGATCGCAGGAGAGCTAGAATCAGAAGGCAGCACGGAGACATGCCTGCACTGCTGCCTCTCAGGATAGAGTTCTAACGGGTGGGGAGCTGCCCCTTTGGGATGAGTAAGAAGGACAGAATTCTTCAAACAGAATTCTGTCCTGGTGAAGATGCTGTGAAGATTGATGAAATGACAACAAGCAAATGAGAATACTACATAAATGTAGTTGATAAGACAGGATTTGAGAAAACTGACTCTGATTTTGAAAGAACTTCTACTATGGAAAAAAGCTATCAAACAGTACTGCATGCTACAGAGAAACTGTAAAAGGAAGAATCAATCTATGCACCAAACTTCATTGTTTTCTTATTTTAGGAAACCGCCACAGCCACCCCAACCTTCAGCAACCACCACCCTGATCAGTCCAAGCCATCAGCACTGAGCCAAGACCCTCCATAAGCAAAAAGATCACAAGATGATGGTTAGCATTTTTAGGCAATGAAGTTTTAAAATTAAGGTGTGTCCACATTTTAGACTGAATGCTACTGCACACTTACTAGACTACAGTATAGTGTAAATGTAGCTTTTATCTGCACTGGGAAAGCAAAAAGTTCACGTGACTCGCTTCATTGCAATATTCCCTTTACTGTGGTAGTCTACAACCAAACCCAAACACTTTCTCTTAGCCCTACATGTCAGAAAGTGTCCCCAACAATTTGTATGTGAATGGGCAGGGTGTTTTCCAATGTAACTTTTTTACAAAAGCAAGTCAACACTGATTTGGGGCAATTTTATTTCTTAATCTTACAAACACAATTTCGTTCACTTGTTTACCTTTGAATAAACACAACAATTTCACGTCCTGCAAAGTGTATTCAGGTACTCCCTCATCTAGGTACTGAGTAACGCTCATTTCCCAAAATTCAACAAAATGTTGTACTTCGTGCTTGCTATTTCAAGCAAATGCTTCACTACAAAAAGTTTAGTGCCTTTCCAATTTAAGCAATAGTAAATGAATTCTACTATGACCCTGAAAAAAGTGCAACAGAAAACTTATGACATGAAAAATCCAAGAGAACCAGCAAATTACGGTGAAATCTTGCTCATTTACAGGTTACTCTTATGCTTCAAGACTGTTGATTCTAGGTATAATAGGAATTAAACTTAAGTGTGAACCTAAGATATTAATCAACCCAATTCATTCTTCCCAACAGCGGTCTGTTAGGCCTTGAGGGTACTAGTCAGGATCCTTTAAATGGCCTTAGAAATCAGAAATCACAAAAGTTCCTGGAATTGACGCAATTTTGGTACTTTAGATCCAAGATAGCATGCTGATCACTTTTTCCTTTTCTTCCCCTTATTGGCAGGGCAAAAAGGGAATAATTTCTTACAGGTGTTTAAAACGATATAAAAAGTAAAATGGGAAGGGGAAAAGGTTAAGATGTCATCACTTCCAGAAAATGGAAATGTGATAAGAGGACTGATGGGAAAACCACAAGCCACAATACACACAAGATACAGCCAAAGAGGGAAACAGCCTGCCCTGCAAAACTCCAGAGGCTCATCCATCAAAATCAAGGTGCTCAGAGCACAGGCAGCACGGCCAACTGACACCTCACCCACTGCTGCAAAACGCCAATAAATGATGTCTAAGACTGAGCACTGAGGAAGCACACAGAAATTACTGGTTAGTGATATGAACCTTATCAGAAGAACTGAAGTTGTCTGGAGATCCAGCATGGGGTGAGAAGAAGAGATTCCAATAAAATCTCTTTTGTACTTAAAAAAATTACATGCATACATTATTCTGTAAAGATATAACAATTATATTTTAATACAATCCTGTTCTAATTCCACTTGCCAATCCTGGCCTTCCACAGTGCATCTGTCCCCTAAAACTCGTACGTTGAAGTCCTAACCCCTAGTGTGCAGTGACCACTGAACAACATGAGTTACGGATGATGACCCTCCACATGGGCAAACATCCACACACAACTTACAGTCAGTCCTTCCTACCTACAGTCCTACATCTATGGGTTCAACCAACCACAGGGTGCGTAGTACTGTACTATTTACTACTGAAAAATTTCCACATGTAAGTGAACCCTCACAGTTCAAACCTATGTTGTTGAAGTCAACTGTATTTGGAAACAGCCTTGATGGAGGTATGGGCTTCCCAGGTAATGCAGTGGTACAGAATCCGCCTGCCAATGCAGGATATGCAGATTCGACCCCTGGGCTGGGAAGAACTCCTGGAGAAGGAAATGGCAACTCACTCCCGTCTCCTTTCCTGGGAATCCCATGGACAGAGGAGCCTGGTGGGGTATGGTCCACAGGGTCGCAGAGAGTCAGACACCACTCAGCGAGCGCGTGAGCACACACGCACATGGCCTTGAGAGTGAAGCCTCATCCAGCAGAGCCACTGTCCTCCCAAGAGCAGCCTCCTGGGCGTCCTAGGCGGCACTGGAGGTAAGGAACCCACCCGCCGGTCCAGGAGACCTAAGGGACACTGGTTCAATCCCTGGGTCAGGCAGATCCCCTGGAGGAGGGCATGGCAACCCACTCCAGTATTCTTGCCTGGAGAATCCCGTGGACGGAGGAGCCTAACAGGCTACAGAGTCACAGAGTCCGGCACAACTGAAGCGACTTAGCACATGCACACAAGAGACACCAGAGAACCAGCCCCCTGTTGTGGCCATGTGAGTACACACGAGAAGGCGACCCGGCGCCCAGGACCTGAGGGTGCCTGCCAGGAACTCAGAGAGCTCCCCACCCCCACCCAGCCAATAGAATGAGGCCTCAACCCGTCTACAACAGTAAGAACCATATGCAGCCAACCATATGAATGAACCGGGGGAGAGGATATCACAGATCTTAAATGAAAGCACAACCTTGCTGAGGCATTGACCTCGCCTGCTGAGACCATAAGCAAAGGATCCAGTTAACCAGTACCTGGTTCTGATCCATGGAAATTGTGAAATAAGCACATGGTGCTTTAAGCCTCAAGCTAAATTTGTGGCAATGTGTTACACAGCAACAGAAAATGAAGAAAGCAGAAGAAAGCTGTGAATGATTTATCTTTATTTTTTCTAATGTAACTGCACAGACTTTTTACTTTACATAAATACTTTTGCAAAAAAATCATTTTTATAATTCAAAGTAGAAACTATAACTTCAAAATAAAAAACTTCTCTGCCTTTTTCTAAATAACTTTAAAAAATAGAAACTCAGCATTTTGCATATAGGAATAAGAAGTTGAGTAACAGTCTAGTTTCACTGACAGTCATTTTAAAGAGCATAATATTCACCAACTTTAATACCTGAAAACCAATACACTTCATTACAAATTCTGCCTCAACAAATCAAAAATTACATATTCTCTATATCCAAAATTTCTCACTCCCTAATATATGAAGTCTCCTTTCTTTATATGGCACAATCTTTCATATTAATTTTGGTTTGGAGCACAACATAAAAATGTTTGATACTAGAAGCATGAAACAAAGTGACATATAAAATCAGATACACAGGACATAACAAAATGTGACCAGGGAACACTACCATTAGACTAACAGGAGCAGATTCAACATTAAGAAAATCATATTCTGAAAGAATAATGTGAACAATATTGACTTTTCCCTAGGTTCTGAAAGCATATCTCTGTAAAATGTGAAACAAAACTCTCCAAAAACTTCGGTTAATTTCTACTGGAGTAACAATATTCTTGAGCAATCAGAAAGTTCTAAAGTGCAAAGGCTAAAAGACATATCACAGAGATTCTGTGAGGACCATCACATCAGGCGTTAACCAAGTCAGCACTCCCAATTTTATACTGAATACTGTGACAGTATGAAAACTTCCCTGGTGGTTCAAATGATAAAGAATCCTCCCGCGGTGTAGGAGACCAGGTTTGATCTCAGAGTACAGAAGATCCCCTGGAGAAGGGAATGGTTACCCATCCCAGTATTCCTGCCTAGGTAAGTCCATAGACAGAGAAGACTGTTGGGCTACAGTCCATGGGGTTGCAAAGAGTTGGACGAGACTGAGAGACTAACATTAACACGCTATGACAACTTCAGAACAAAGTTTCAAATGCATCTTAAAGGGACAAAAAAAAGGGGGGGGGCCTAAATAACTGCAAAACCAAAGCACAAAACCTGAAATGTGACATCTAAAGACCAGTGAGAGAACATAAAAAATAATCTTAAAAAAAAAGTCTTATAACTTTTCTGGTTATAAAAATATTTTAGTACGGAAAAACTGAAAAATGCAAACAAAGCATGTAGATGGCAAAATATACAAATCACCCATGATCCAACAGTTCATTACTCATTCCAAAGATACTCAATCAATGCCTGGCACTATGGGTCCAATAGAGCAAGTACACAGTCTCTTCTCACAAACTGATGGGCTGCTTCTGGAGACGGACAATGTTCTAATGAACAGACAGGCACACCTTGTAGAGTACAGTTGAGTAAACAATGAAGGTAACACTGTGATATGGTGAAGAGTATTGTACATCTTTCTCAGAATATCCAAACCAGAATCCTTTTAAATTACAAGATATTATAAAAAGGAAATGTCTATTTAAAAAATTTTAAATCTGAATTATGCAAAAATCTGTCCAATAAGATCAAATCTATATACCAAGCTTTTGGAGAGAGAAGGAGAAATCCTCTAGTTTAAAAAATGGTGGCGGGGGGGGGGGGGTGGAGCCAGAATTTGATTATATATACATATATATATATATATATATATATATAAATATATATAAAGGT
>SJYC01010047.1:0-11864 GCA_006408675.1 Madoqua kirkii | reverse complement strand
TGAAAATGCCAGAACTGAAAAACAGAGGAAATGACAGCAGATCACTGTATCTGAGAGCTGTAGAATTTTACTAGTGACTTTATATAATTGCAACTTCATGAATAAAAGAAGCGCAAAAACAAGACCAGGAAAAATGCTCAGAAAAATGTCTAAAACCTGAGCATGATTCACTAGGCATAGACAATTTTTAAAATTAAAGTCTGATCACACATTTCTTTTTCCATTTTACACCATTTCTTCCAGCATAGAATAAATCTTTCCTTCATCTTTTACTTTCCTTCAAATTATAATTTAACCTATTAAATGAAAAGCTTCTCAAGGTAATTCTAGTCCAATTCAAACAAAACAGAACAAAATGGAAAATAATAAAGCACAATGACTAATCCCTGATGAGATTTTTTTCCTTGTTATATATTTACATGTGTAACTACTGGGTCATGATACAAACTGTATCTCTTACAGTGGGCTGCAGCAAAAAAAAACTGTGAGAAGCACTGCTCTAGCTCACACTTGTAGGTAGAAAGTAATACTAAAATTAATTATACAGAAAATAAAACATGATTAACTTTCCTCTGGATAATTCAGCTTGCCAAAAGATAGGCCTGAAGGGCAATCTTTGTTTTATTTCCTTTTTAAAAGATTAGCAAGGATCTAAAGATGCAAAAGACACAATTATAAAATTCATAGTTGTTTTTCTTAGTTGTAATCAGAAGAATGGGGATGGGATAAATTTTCATATCTAAAATCATACCCTAAAAAATAAATAAAAACCATACCCTGCCACCAGTGGTATGTATATATGCATCTATGTGTGCAGATAAAATAGACACAGATCCTTCTCCTCCTGTAACTGTTATACCCTGCTTACTTTCTTCATGGCAACTTAATCACAGTGTAAAATTGTTTTGCCCATAATCTGTTTCCTGTTTGGTCCATTTCCCAATATCTCCATTCATCCATCCACTTCAGAAAACAATGACATTACATACTACAAATTCTCAATAAAAAGTTACCAACATCAGTCTTTTTTATATCCTCCCCAATGTCTGAAATAGTTCCTTGCACACATCAAATACAAACTGATTTAAATGATACATTAGCTTACTATGTTCTAAAGATAATCATGTAAACAAATTCCAGCTAGAAAAATAAATTTATCCAGCTTCTTCCTATCTAAATGCACCTGAATGCAACAGATCTATTTTGCTCAAAGGAGCAGAACGCCAAGGCCAGACTGATGATGTACATTTCTTAACTTGCCATGCCCCCAAACTTTACTTTTAACAATCTCTGCAACCCTGTATCTACAACCGTATGCCAGTATCCATGGAAATAAAGAATTATTTCAAAGAAGCAGAATGTCTCTGAAACAATCTCCAACATAATTTATGACTGATGTATCATAATCACCCTTGTATACTTATTTTCAAATTTACTTTGAGAGTTAATCATAAGCACTCACAAAATAACCTTTCTCAGATCACTAAGTTTTATTTCCAGGTAAAACCAACTAAAACAAAGAAATGAGAAATATGAAGCCAAACTGAACCAATTAACAGGTCAAAGCTAATCAGTTCCTTAAATCAATATCCACTGATAAGCTACTGTAGATATGCACAATACATTAAGCTCTTCAGGGGCTAAAAGGTAACACGAAGACCTTCACCCCAACTATGTAACAATCTACTAAAGTGGAAAGGGAGGGTAATAGACACACGATTGCTGTAGTATTATACAGCACCATCCTTATGGCAGAAAGCAAAGAGGAATTAAAGAGCCTCTTGATGAAGGTGAAAGAGAAGAGTGAAAAGGCTGGCTTAAAACTCAACATTTAAAAAACTAAGATTATAATTATAGCATCCGGTCCCATCACTTCTTGGCAAATAGATGAGGAAACAATGGAAACAGTAACAGACTTTATTTCCTTGGGCTCCAAAATAACTGTAGATGGCAACTGCAGCCATGAAATTAAAAGACGCTTCCTCCTTGGAAGAAAAGCTAAGACAAACCTAGACAGCATATTACAAAGCAAAGACATTACTTCACCTACAAATGTCCATCTAGTCAAAGCTATGGGTTTCCAGTAGTCATGTATGGGTGTGAGAGCTGGACAGTAAAAAGGCTGCACACTGCACTGAAGAACTCGGGCTTTCGAACTACGGTGGCTGGAGAAGACTCTAGAGAGTCCCTTGGACAGCAGGACAGCAGGGAGATCAAACCAGTCAATCCTAAAGGAAATCAGTCCTGAATAGTCACTGGAAGGACTGATGCTGAAGCTGAAACTCCAATACTCTGGCGACTTTGTGCCAAGAGCTGACTCAATGGAAAAGACCCTGATGCCGGGAAAGATTGAGGGCAGGAGGAGAAGGGGGCGACAGAGGATGAGATGGTTGGATGACATCATCGACTCAACGGGCATGAGTTTGAGCAGACTCCAGGAGATAGTGAAAAGACAGGGAAGCTGGGCGTGCTGCATTCCATGGGGCCACAAAGAGTCATACATGACTGAGTGACTCAACAACACAACAAACAGATTCTCAGTATTCTGAGATTTACCACTGTCAGCTCTGATAACTCACTGATGATTTCAAAGGTCTCTGAAATGTGGTGGTAATGTTCAGCTGCTCAGTCGTGTCTGACTCACAGGTAATTTTTTGGAGACACTAATTTGAAATGTGTATATTAAAAAGTTGTGTAAGGTCAACAATTAGTGCCTGAGCACCTTTGTCTTCTCCCCTCTCATGTTCCCACAGCCATTTTTTAAAAAGAGTAACTTACCGAAATAGTATTTAGAAACGGGGGATCCATGAGAACCTTAAGACTTTGCCTCATGAAAACAAGAACACGGGGAATATAATTCAGTGCCAAAATAAAAAATGCTACTGAGAAGGGCATTCAGACAAATGAAATGTAGTTAGAAATAACAAAAGGTTTAATAAAGAAAATGGAAGTGAAACGGACTGACTGGGAAAGAGCGCATGCCTGTGCCAGCTATGACTCTGCTTCTGCACGTCTGATGACTATGTACAGCATATTCATCAACAAACCTCTCCTGACAAGCAGTAATGTTCACAAAGGACTAAAGAAGTGGCTATTTTCTAATGGGAATGCATTAAAATCTAAACAGACTGCGTGCTTTCCTACTGGAGGATCACTAAGTGCCAAAAACAAGACAAGGATGGGAATATATACTGCATAGCTTTGCATACATTAAATCTTCCGATTTCACAGCATTTGCAAATATGCATTGCATATGGACAGGAGTCTGAGTGAACTCTGGGAGTTGGTGATGGACAGGCAGGCCTGGTGTGCTGCGATTCATGGGGTCGCAAAGAGTCAGACACGACTGAGCGACTGGACTGAACTGAACTGTTAAGTATGCTGCTGATGCTGATGCTCCTGCTAAGTCACTTCAGTTGTGTCTGACTCTGTGAGACCCCACAGACGGCAGCCCACCAGGCTCCTCTGTCCCTGGGATTCTCTAGGCAAGGACACTGGAGTGGGTTGTCATTTCCTTCTCCAATGCATGAAAGTGAAAAGTGAAAGTGAAGCCACTCAGTCGTGTCCGACTCTGTGGGACCCCATGGACTGCAGCCCACCAGGCTCCTCCGTCCATGGGATTTTCCAGGCAAGAGTACTGGAGTGGGGTGCCATTGCCTTCTCCAATACGATAAGTATATTTACATGTAAATAATTTATTTATAAGGGTATTATAAAAAGCCTTTGTTGGCTACAAATTGGCACTTACCAGTTACACTGCCGACAACTGAGCAAGGGTACTTGCCATCTGCCTCTGCAGAGCCTGAACCCTGTGCTGCTGCAGCTGCTGACCTTCAACACCCCCTGAGGGAGTTCAGGGCGGAGTGACGCACTGTGTCTGTAGTTTCTAGGAACATTATAATCTCAATCCTTTCGGCCCCTCATACCTAGAAAAGCACTAAACCTCTTCATGGTAACATCTGATCCTCTGGAACTAGCAGAAAACCTTTTGTAGAATGAGTGCTTAATGGTACTGACCTCCACCTTCACGAAAACCTTATGTATTGACCTTCCTCCCACTGCCTCTTTGGAGCAGTCTCTCAGAGCTATCTGATGTGCTGCCTCCCTGGCTGCAATCAATCATTCTGCCCCAAATAAACTTAACTCACAACTCTCAAATTGTGCTCTTTTCGGTGGACACCTTGAATCCACAGTTAAAAATCTGTACAAGTTCTGATTCAAGATGGCGGAGTAGAAGGACGTGCGCTCATCTCAGAGAGCACCAAAATTCCAATTAGCTGTTGAATGACCATCAATAGGATGACATGGGAAACCACCAAAGATACCCCAGGTCCAAAGACAGAGAAGAAACAGCAGTGAGGTGGTAGGAGGAGCACAACCACGATAAAATCAAACCCCATACCCGCTGGGTGGGTCACCCACAAACTGGAGAACAATAATACAAAAGAAGTTCTGGCATTGTTCTGAAGCTTCTGAATCCCAGTCTTTCAGGCCTGGGGATTCAAAACAGGGACTGGGAATCCCCAGGGAATCTGACCTTGGAAGGCCAGCAGGATTTGATTATAGGACTTGCAGAGGACTGGAGGAAAGCGACTCCATCTTGAAGGCCACAAACAAAATTTTGCCCTCACCAAGACCCAGAGGAAAGGAGCAGTGTACGCACAGGAGACTGAACCAAAACTCCCTGCTGTGTTGGAGGGCCTCCTGTGGAGGCATGGGTCAGCAGAGCCTGCCACACAGTCTGGGTCACCTTGGGCCAAACAACCACCCAGGAGGGAGTGCAGCCCAACCCATCAGCAGGTAACTGGACTGACGTTTTACTGAGCAAGGCCCTGCCCACCAGAGCAAAAAAATAGTTTTTCCCATTGCCAGTCCCTCCTGTCAACAAGCTTACACAAGCTTCTTAGCCTCATCCATGAGAAGGCAGAGAGAAGAATCTGCACAGCCTTACAGAGGCTAAAACAAAAACCATATTACAGGAAGTTAATCGTGATGAAAAAGCACAAAGTTATGTTCCACATGAAGGGACAAGATAAAACCCCAGAAAAACAACAAAATGAAATGGAGACAGGCAAAGTTCCAGAAAAAAAATTCAAGATAATCATAGTGAAGATAATTCTGAGTCTCAGAAAAAGAATGGAGACAAAGATTGAGAAGATGCAAGAAATGTTCACCAAAGACCTACAAGAATTAAAGAAACAAATAGAGATGAATAATAAAGACAAATAATACACTAGAAGGAATCAATAGCAGAATAACTGAGGCAGAAGAACAGATAAATGACCTGGAGGACAGAATGGTAGAAATCACTGCCACAGAAGAGAATATAGAAAAAAGAATGAAATGAAATGAAGACAGCCTGAGAGACCTCTGGGACAACATTAAACACACCGATATTTGCATTACAGGGGTTCCAGAAAGAGAAGAGAGAAAGGCCCTGAGAAAACATCTGAAAAGCTAATAGCGGAAAACTTTCCTAATATGGGAAAGGAAATAGTGAACCAAATCCAGGAAGCAGAGTCTCCAGAGAAGGATAAACCAAAAGAGAAACACACCAAGATACACAGTAATCAAACTGACAAAAATTAAAGACAGAGATAAAATATTAAAAGCAACAAGGGGAAAATGACAAATAATGTGCAAGTGTAACAAAAGGGAAAGGGGCAGAGCACAACTTTTCAAAGAATGAAACAATCCAAGGACACAACAGAAACTGATTATTAGAATCGAATTGGACCAAGGGGGCAGACTGAAGCTCCAGTGCTTCGACCTCCTGATGCAAAGAACTGCCTCATTGCAAAAGACCCTGATGCTGGGAAAGACTGAAGGCAGGAGGAGAAGGGGGCAACAGAGGATGAGATGGTTGGATGGCATCACTGACTCAATGGACATAAATTTGAGCAAGCTCTGGGAGATACTGAAGGACAGGGAAGCATGAAGCGTTGCAGTCCATGGGATCACAAAGAGTCAGACGTGACTGAGCTGAAGATAGCAGACAAAACTAGATCCTCAATTCAGCAAGTGAAATGACACACCCAGAGGTGCCATGACAGTTCCAAGGCGCTGTTAAAAGACCAAGGAGTGGGCAATGGCCCAAATCCGGGAAATCTCCGCCCCTTCCCAAACACAGTTGGAATAATCCTCCCACTCATTAGTATGAAACTACTCAGCCCCATTTCGTGGCCACACTCTGAGATGGCCCACACTGTCTGTGGAGTGTGCTTCTCTCTTAATCTGAAAAAATCCAGTTCTCACCTTTCACTTTCTCTCTCATTTAATTGTTTCTGTGGTGAGACATTAAGAACCTGAGCTTCATTAGGTCCTGAAACCAAGTACTGTGGGTGTTGGCTGGGTTTGAGTCCCAGCCACGTGGGTTTGAGTACCAAACTGGGTTTGGGCTGGGTTCGAGTTTCAGCACATGGGTTCAAGTCCCAATCCCTGGGAAATGGTTTCACAAGGAAACTTCACTCAGGCTATCAGCTGATTTCTCAACAGAAACTCTACAAGCCAGAAGGGAATGACATAATATACATAAAGTGATGGAAGGAAATAACCTAAAACCAAGAACACTCTACCCATCAATTTGCCTTCAGATGTGATGGAAAAATCAAAAGCTTTCCAGACAAAGAAAATTTAAGAGAATTCAGCACCACCAAACCAGCTTTACAACAAAGCTAAAGGAACTTTTCTAGGTAGAAAACCAAGAGAAGGAGAAGACCTACCTACAGAAAATAAACCCAAAACAATTAAGAAAATAGGATATATATTAATAATATGGTTCAAAATTGGGAAAGGAATATGTCAAGATTGTATATTGTCACCCTGCTTATTTAACTTATATGCAGAAGCTGGAATGAGGATTCATCCAGCATCCTTTTGCTAGATGAAGCACAAGCTGGAATCAAGACTGCTGGGAGAAATATCAATAACCTCAGATACGCAGATAGCACCACCCTTCTGGCAGAAAGCCAAGAGGAACTAAAAAGCCTCTTAAATTAAGGTGAAAGTGAAAAAGCTGGCTCAAAATTCAACATTCAAAAAACTAAGATCATGGCATCCGGTCCCATCACTTCATGACAAAGAGAGACAAAAAGATGGGAAAAAAAGGAAACAGTGACAGACATTATTTTCTTGGGCTCCAAAATCATTACAGATGGCGACTCCAGCCATGAAATCAAAGATGCTTGCTCCTTCAAAGAAAAGTTATGGCCAACCTAGACAGCGTATTAAAAAGCAGGGACATTACTTTGCAGGCAAAATCCATCTAGTCAAAGCTGTGGTTTTTCCCGTAACTATGTATGGATGTGAGAGTTGGACCATAAAGAAAGTTGAGTGCTGAAGAATTGATGCTTTTGAACTGTGGTGTTGGAGAAGACTCTTGAGGGTTCACTGGACTGAGTTCACTGAGATCAAACCAGTCAATCCTAAATGAAATCAGTCTTGAATATTCACTGAAAGAACGGATGTTGAGGCTGAGGCCGGAGCTCCAATACTTGGGCCACCTGATGCTAAGAGCCAATTCACTGGAGAAGACCCCGATGCCAGGAAAGAGTAAAGGCAGGAGAAGAAGGGGATGACAGAGGACGAGATGGTTGGATGGCATCACCAACTCAAAGCACAGGAGTTTTAGCAAGTTCTAGGAGATGGCAAAGAACAGGGAAGGTGGGCATGCTGCAGTCCATGGGGTCACAGAGAGAAGAACGTGACTGAGTAACTGAACAACAACAACAGCAGATGGATAATTACAGGTAAACGGATTAAATGCACCAACCAAGAGATGCAGCCTGGATGGGTGGATGAAAAATACACACGCATGCACTTTCCACAGGCTTCCCTGGTGGCTCAAACGGCAGAAAGAAACTGACTGCAATGTGGGAGACCTGGGTTTGATCCCTGGGTTGGGAAGATCCCCTGGAGGAAGGCACGGCAACCCACCCCAGTATTTGTGCCTGGAGGAGGAGCCTGGCGGGCTACAGTCCGAGGAGTCACAAAGAGAAGACATTACTGAGCACAGCGCAAGCTCTTCCACTTACCACATCACTCTGCTTGACCCCCCTCAAACTGTACGTAATTATTTCACACTGTCAATCATGTTCCCATTATGGCTTGTAATTGTAATTATCTTTTATTTTTTGTCTGGCTCTTGTAAAAACTGATAAACTTTTAAAACTGATAAATCTTTTATACTATTTTGATTATGTAACTATTACTTACAACTATTCTATCATGACTGGTCAATAGAAAAATTATAGAACTCTATTATCACAAAAAATACGATTTACTAGAAAAACCTGTAATCACTTTTTAAAATCCAGATGCCAACCCGAATTATCTTGAAATTTGTTAAAAAATACAAATGCCCGGGTGTTGCTTTCTCCAGAGCTCCAGACGTTTCCAATGTGCAGCCATGTTTAAAAACAACTAGACTGTATGATGATCTTTTACTTTTATCTAGTTTGTTGCACTTTCTCTATTTCATATTCAGTGCTCCCATTTCATTAAGTTTTCCAATATTTTCCAACTCCTTCTTTTTTGATGTTCTTTCTCAAGCCTTTATCAAGTGTAGTAGAAAAGCTTTTGTATACGGATATATGCTGCTGCTGCTAAGGTGCTTCAGTAGTGTTCAACTCTGTGCAACCCCATAGACGGCAGCCCACCAGGCTCCCCCATCCCTGGAATTCTCCAGGCAAGAACACTGGAGTGGATTGCCATTTCCTTCTCCAATGCATGAAAGTGAAAAGTGAAAGTGAAGTCACTCAGTCATGTCTGACTCTTCTCGACCCCATGGACTACAGCCTACCAGGCTCCTCTGTCCACGAGATTTTCCAGGCAATAGTACTGGAGTGGGGTACCATCGCCTTCTCCGATACGGGCATATAAATATGTGTAATATATGTATTTTAGAAAACATGAATTTTTGCCTAAAAAAATTATGACATTTTGCTTCTACTTGTTTGACTCAGTATGAGTAGAATGCTAGATTTTTTAATTAAAAAACAGATATGCAACAAGGAACAAAGGTTTACTGTGTAAAACAAGGGAATATAGTCAATATCTTGTAATAACCTATGATGGAAAATCTTCTACTGTATGAACTGAAGAGAACAAAGAATAACACATTAAAAACCAATTAAACCAAGCAGAGCGCGATGAGAACCTGGACTAAGTATTCGTACTAAGAATAAAAAGGAAGGGAAGGATAGAAAATGTGTTTTTAAAAATAATTCATAAAACCAATACAGTATTGCAACGTAGAATAAAGTAAAAATAAAATTAAAAAATAAAAATAATTCATAGAATTTCACAACTGAAAATATACAAATCAAAGAGAAGCACCTATGCAAAAACAAAGTTTTCAAGTCTGAGTGTCAGGAACACATTTTTACTGCTAACATAAAGAGGAGATCTAAAAGTAAGTTTTAGAAGACAGACAAGTTTAGATTGGGAGATACAAATACCATTTTATGTACACAGAGTACTCAGAAGATATAGGACTGAATTCCATAAGAATTCAGAGAAAAGCAAAACCACAGTCTTACCTAAAGAGCAAAGAGTTGAAGTGATGAAGAATAAATAATGAAAACTAAGTAACAAAAAAAGAATAAGTAGATTAAAAGCATGCTAGGCCTCAGAGTAAAATCATTTCAGAAATATGAGCAACAAATACAAAGACTGATTTCGAGAGAGACAGGCAGGAGCGTAATAAAGAGGAGGATCATAATTACTTTTCACTTCTATGGCATGCTGTCAGCTCTATGCATGATCATATGTACTGTATCACTTTTAGCTTCAGAATGGCCCAGTAAGATTAGTATTTATTATTCTCATTTTGTCACTTTATAGATATATAAGCTTTTGGTAACTGACCTAACTAAATTCAAACTGGTATTAAGCTTCAGAAACATGTCTCAAACCCAATTATTCTGGCTAACCCAACTTTCAGTTTCCAAAATAAAGCAAAGTCCATCAGGTAGCAACCAACTAAATATACACAACTGAATCATGGAGTTGATGGTAGACAACTGTGGAGACAACCATGTAACAATATCAACCTAACAGACAACCAAGAAGATTTGAAGACAACACATTATGAAGCTTATATGTTTACTGATCAAATAGGAGCTAAGTTTTAACTCTTCCAACACTTAAAAAGGAAGCTCAGTTACTCTAAAAGATTTAATTCAATTAACATTATCACAGACCAATTCCATCTTTCTCACCAAAGCTAAGACACATGATATTTTGGGTTTGAAGGCAATATTACAAAACTAATATGGCAATAAATGTGGAATGTGAAAAATTCCAAATATTGAAAACTCTCATTCACTGCACCCTATCCACCTACTTCTCTCCTAAGAAATAAACACGGCTAAAGGCTGACAGGCTACTTACCAGAATTTTCTATAGGTATCTATGTATGTATGTGTATAAAGGTAAATGTATACATGTATATATCTGACATACATACTTTGAATACAATCTGGTGGAAAATTATACTATTAACTACTTAAAAATTGATTCTCTTAAAAGCCTTGCTGGATTTAGTACAACATTGAAATCCTTATAAAAGACAACCAATAATAACACTGGTCCGAAATACATCGTGGTCTGTATCTTGTTAGCGTCTGACATAAAAAAGTTTTGTTCAAGTATTTCTCCAACTTGGAAAATATGTTGAATATAATCTAGCTCTTTATAGCTCATATTTTCCAAAACTTTTATCCATTATCAAAATATTACAATATTAAAATACTTTCCAGGGCCGCAAAGACATCCCAATGACACTAAATGTTCCCAGATGAGTTTCTTTAAGGAAAAAAAAAAAAAAAAGGCAGTTTTCTTGCTAGGCTGAGTTGCTTCAGTCCTATCTGACTTCACTTTAAAAACAGCTATTATTAATTTTGTAGCATTGTTGTGCTTTAAAATACCTGTACTACAAGTTTTCTATTAACAGTAGTCTGTGAAAAATTAAAGAAAGAAGTTACAGAGTAGTCACCATTATTAAAATCATAAACATGCTACCAATACAGGCTTAGAGAGTAACTATCCTTCTCCTACAAGAAAGGTACAAGGTATGTTACTCAAAGGGTTTTTTCCTGCTCTTTTCTGCAGAGGGTGTGCTGTGTGCTGCGCGCTGTGTGCTGCGCGCTGTGTGATACGTCTCTGCCAAGGAATGCAGCTTTCCTACGGCATCTTATTCTATGAGCAGGAAAGCAGCAGCACAGGAGTTTGTTCTTCATTCTGATCCAGTTCAGTTCAGTCGCTCAGTTGTGTCCGACTCTTTGTGACCCCATGAATCGCAGCACGCCAGGCCTCCCTGTCCATCACCATCTCCCAGAGTTCACTGAGACTCACATCCATCGAGTTCGTGATGCCATCCAGCCATCTCATCCTCAGTTGTCCCCTTCTCCTCCTTCCCCCAATCCCTCCCAGTGTAAGAGTCTTTTCCAATGAGTCAACTCTTCACATGAGGTGGCCAAAGTACTGGAGCTTCAGCTTCAGCATGATTCCTTCCAAAGAAATCCCAGGGCTGATCTCCTTCAGAATGGACTGGCTGGATCTCCTTGCAGTCCAAGGGACTCTCAAAGAGTCTTCTCCAACACCACAGTTCAAAAGCATCAATTCTTCGGCACTCAGACTTCTTCACAGTCCAACTCTCACATTCATACATGACAAAGGAAAAACCATAGCCTTGACCAGACAGAGCTTAGTCGGCAAAGTTATGTCTCTGCTTTTGAATATACTATCTAGGTTGGTCATAACTTTTCTTCCAAGGAGTAAGTGTCTTTTAATTTCATGGCTTCAGTCACCATCCGCAGTAATTTTGGAGCCCCAGAAAATAAAGTCTGACACTGTTTCCATTG
>SJYC01010046.1:0-15518 GCA_006408675.1 Madoqua kirkii | reverse complement strand
ACTCTGCATTCAGATGCTTATATCTTTCCTTTTCTTCTTGGTTTTTCGCCTCTCTTCTGTTCACAGCTATTTGTAAGGCCTCCCCAGACAGCCATTTTGCTTTTTTGCCTTTCTTTCCCATGGGGATGGTCTTGATCCCTGTCTCCCGTACAATGTCAGGAATCTCATTCCATAGTTCATCAGGCACTCTGTCAATCAGATCTAGGCCCTTAAAGTTCAGAATTATGTGATAATAATTTACTACAAATCACCAATTCCCATTCCACCTCCACCTACAACATACAGAAAAATCTCAAACAGTTATACTGGAAAAGTGAAAACAATGAACCAAGACAGAGAACAGAAACTTCTAATTTGGTTGCTAACTATGTTCCTCTCATAAGCTGTGATTCAACAAATTTCATCATCTTTGGGTCTTGATTCTTCACCCATCTATTAAATGATAAACTATCACAAGTGTTTCTGGTCTAAAACTTGTAATTTCTGGAAATCAAGTTGAAGCACTAACAAGGAAGTAAACAAGGAACCCAATCATAGAACTGATAACTACAAATGTGTAACACGAGAGTCAGAGTCTCCGCTGGGCGCTGTGCTCAGTCCCGTCTGATTCTTTGCAGCCCCGTGGACTGTATCCCACCAAGCTTCTCAGTCCATGGAATTTTCCAGACAAGAATACTGGAGGGGATTGTCATTTCCTCCTCCAGGGGATCTTCCCGACCCAGTGATGGAAGCCGTCTCCTGAACTGGCCGGCAAGTTCCTTACCACTTTGCCACCTGGGAAGCCAAGGGTCTCTAGCTACATCATTCTAAAATCAAAGAGAACAGGACTTTCCCAGAGGCAGAGCTGCTAAGACCCACCAGTGCAGGGGATGTGGCTTCTATCCCTGACCCAGGAAGATTCCACATGTGGTCGAGCAACCAAATCCACGCGACACAATTACCGAGCCCAGAAACAGCCCACACTGCAACTACTGAAGCTCCTGTGCCCTAGAGCCCACGCTCCACAAGAGGAGAAGTCACCACAACGAGAAGTCTGTGCAGTGAAAGGAGAGCAGGAGCCGCCACTCGCTTCAACTAGAGAAAGCCTGCACAGCAACGAAGACCCAGTGCAGCCAAAACAAAATAATTAATTTTTAAAAATCAAAGAGAACAGAAATGATTCTCCATGGGAGAAAACAGAATGTATACACACACACACACATACATATAGAAAAATAACTTCAGTTTACTAGGTTCTATTTCTAATAATATAACATTTAAATTCACAATTCCATGCTCACAATAAATTGGTTATTGTAGGCAGGGTTAAAATAAAAAAACTACGTAACCAAGAGGAGCTAATCAAATACTCAATGATATAAGCAGGTTCAATGTTAAGGAATTCTAATAAAATCTCATTGAACAGAATTTAAATCTTTACTTCTAGTTCATACAATTCACTACTTAACTTTTAACTATATATAAGAACCAGATGCTTGGATAAACAGAATTTAAAATCAAACAAATTCCAAGCAGAGTTGCTTTAAGATGTCCTTATATTCACAAACACATGATGATATAAAAGGTCAAGCCTAAAAAACAAACAAAAACTGAATAAAAGATTTTACAACTTTTTGCCTTAAGTTTTTTCTCTTCATCATCTCCCCCTAATCTCCATCTCTAGCCTATTCTTTACGTACCTGACCTATATCCATCTCCATCCTGATGACATCAAATTGTCCAGGTACATGGAACTACTATTGTATTTAACAAATTAGTGGTCTTTGGGTAGTTGACATATATAGGTGATTTCAATTCTCCCCACCCTAACTCTTTTATTCTAGGTAGGAAAATGCCCCCTCATCTGACCCATCCTGCCAAATTACCTTCCTCCTCAAATGATTTGCTCCTTCTGATTTACCGTAATTGTAACTGGACCACATCATCTTATCTACCTTGTAACTCAAAGCCCTGGCACCACACTCTTCCTTAAAATCCTTTAGAATCTCCATTCTCTTGATTAAACAGGAAATCTTGGGCATCGTGTATACAAAGACCCTTCATCTGAAGATCATTACCCATTTTCCTGAAAAAGATCTTTTGCCTTTGCCTTATACATGCCTCATACTCTGCACAACATATATACAGAGAATAGTATCCACATATACAAATGTCTACACTTTTACTCTTTGTATCATAGGATTCGTATCGTACTATCTTTATTCTTTGTGATAATCCATTCGCAACCCCAATTCTTTTAAAATATGAGCTGAGAAAAAAGATGTAATTAACCTGGTAACCACTCTGCAATGCCTGATAGATGGCAAATACGCATAAATAACAACGCTCAAAGGAGCAGCAATTACTTCCTAGTATTTCTTCCAACCACTAGTTGCTGTTTCATTAGAACCTTCATGAGTTATTACTGTATTCTAGCAATTTGAAAACTGCATTATAATTAAAATACAATGAAAAAAGTCTGATAATCCTGTTGTTCTGTCCCTCAGTCATGCCTAACTCTCCGCAACCCCATGGACTGCAGCACACCACAATTCCTTGTCCTTCATGATCTCCTGGAGTTTACTCAAACTCATGGCCATTCAATCAATGATGCCATCCAATCATCTCATCCTTTGTCGCCCCTTTCTCCTCCCGTCTAGCAAAACAAAGTTAAGCACTCACAGAATTATTTGGAATTACTCCCTGCTTAACAGCTCTAAGAGGTCTGAGATAGCTAATCCTTTGATTTTGCAAAGGATCAAATCAACCAAAGTACTGACTGGGAAACTGTGTACTAGCAACAAAATTGTAGTGATAGCCTCCTTTAGGGCAACTCCTTTAGGATATTAATCCTCTTCAGCTAAGTTGGTTACAACCCTTTTTCCTGTAATCACTACCAAAGCCTTTTCGTACTGTTCATGGGGTTCTCAAGGCAGGAATACTGAAATATTCCTCAGTGATAATTGCAAAGAAATAGAGGAAAACAATAGAATGGGAAAGACTGGAGATCTCTTGAAGAAAATCAGAGATAACAAGGGAACATCTCATGCAAAGATGGGATCAAAAAAGGACAGAAATGGTATGGACCTAACAGAAGCAGAAGAGGTGGCAAGAATACACATAAGAATTGTACAAAAAAAATCTTCACAACCAAGATAATCACAATGGTGTGATCACTCACCTAGAGCCAGACATCCTGGAATGTGAAGTCAAGTGGGCCTTGGAAAGCATCACTACGAACAAAGCTAGTGGAGGTGATGGAATTCCAGTGAAGCAATTTCAAATCCTCAAAGATGATGCTGTGAAAGTGCTGCACTCAATATGCCAGCAAATTTGGAAAACTCAGCAGTGGCCACAGGACTGGAAAAGGTCAGTTTTCATTCCAATTCCAAAGAAAGGCAATGCCAAAGAATGTTCAAACTACCGCACAATTGCACTCATCTCATACACTGGTAAAGTAATGCTCAAAACTCTCTAAGCCAGGCTTCAGCAATACATGAACCATGAACTTCCAGATGTTCAAGCTGGTTTTAGAACAGGCAGAGGAACCAGAGATCAAATTGCCAGCATCCGCTGGATCATCGAAAAAGCAAGAGAGTTCCAGGAAAAGATCTATTTCTGCTTTATTGACTATGCCAAAGCCTCTTACTGTGTGGATGACAATAAACGGTGGAAATTCTGAAAGAGATGGGAATACCAGAGCACCTGACCTGCCTCTTGAAAAATCTATATGCAGGTCAGGAAGCAACAGTTAAAACTGGACATGGACAACAGACTGATTCCAAATAGGAAAAGGAGCACATCAAGGCTGTATATTGTCATCATGCTTATTTAACTTACATGCAGAGTACATCACGAGAAATGCTGGGCTGGAAGAAGCACAAGCTGGAATCAAGACTGCCAGGAGAAATAGCAATAACCTCATATATGCAGATGACACCACGCTTATGGCAGAAAGTGAAGAAGAACTAAAGAGCCTCATGATGAAAGTGAAAGAAGAGAGTGAAAAAGTTGGCTGAAACAAAGATCATGGAATCCGTTCCCATAACTTCATGGCAAATAGATGAGGAAACTGTGGCAACAGTGGCAGACTATTTTGGGGGGCTCTGAAAATCACTGCAGATGGTGATTGCAGCCATGAAATTAAAAAACGCTTACTCCTCGGAAGAAAAGTTATGACCAACCTAGATAGCGTATTAAAAAGCAGAGACATTACTTTACCAACAAGGTCCATCTAGTCAAGGCTATGGTTTTTCTAGTAGTCACGTATGGATGTGAGAGATGGACTATAAAGAAAGCTGAGTGCTGAAGAATTGATGCTTTTGAACTGTGGTGTTGGAGAAAACTCTTGCGAGTCCTTTGGGACTGCAAGGAGATCCAACCAGTCCATCCTAAAGGAAATCAGTCCTGATTGTTCATTGGAAGGACTGATATTGAAGCTGAAGTTCCAATACTTTGTCCACCTGATGCGAAGAGCTGACTCACTTGAAAAGACCCTGATGCTGGGAAAGATTGAAGGCAAGAGAAGGGGACGACAGAGGATGAGATGGACACGAGTATGAGTAAACTCCAGGAGTTGGTGATAGACAGAGAGGCCCGGCGTGCTGCAGTCCATGGGGTCACAAAGAGTCGGACGTGACTCAGCGACTGAACTATCTGAACTACCAAAGCAGAGAGAGATCTTTATGAGAGGTTCCGAGTGCTCTGACAGAACAAGAACATGAATTGGGGAACTCTTGCCCAATAAGAGCAATTGTTATAAAAATATAAATATAAACCACTTTTTTTTTTGGCATATTAAAAAAAAAGCAAAGTATGCTAAGGATCCTTACAAAAGCAGTCACTACCATAGCTCAATAATCTTCCCTAGTGGCTCAGAGAGTAAAGAGCCTGCCTGCAATGTGGAAGACCCAGATTAGATCCTGCAGTCTGAAAGATCCCCTGGAGTAGGAAATGGCAACCCACTCCAGTATTCTTGCCTGGAAAATCCCACAGACCGAGGAGCATGGCAGGGCCCCAAAGAGTCGGATATGACTGGGTGACTAACACACAAACCTCAATAAAGCATTTAAAAGGTGGAGGGCACTTGCTGGCTTGTTAAATGCTTATAGAAAAACTACTCAGAGAAAGAAGTCATTTCAGCAACTAACATGCAATATGGAGAAAAACTCAACTTTGGTGATTTTTATACAAAGGGGTTGACATTTAGCCAGGCACAAGATAAATAACCTGCATATAGTTTTTAAGCTTTTATTAGGTAAATGCACATTAGCATTATCAGGGAAACTTCCTCCGTATTTTAAGAAAACTACACAAGCCAACTGCTTTCACAGAGCTCCTCAACTGTGGGTAGTACTTTTAAACAGTATTTCCTTAAGAGTCCATCGTACATGGTTGCATGAATGCTCAGTCACATCCAACTCTTTGCAGTCCCAAGGACTGTAGCCCGCGAGGCTCTTCCGTCCATAGGATTTCCTAGGCAAGAACACTGGAGTGGGTTGCCATTTCCTCCTCCACGGGATCTTCCTGACCCAGGGACTGTGCATCTCCTACACTGGCAGACAGATTCTTTACCACTGAGCCAAGGAGAATACATGTGTCCTTATCGCTAAATGAGGCCTGTGTTCTGTGCCCAGTTAATGAGGTTTCTCTTCTCTTCCTTTAATGAGTCAGTGTAGCTACAAAATGAAAGTGTCATAAATGGGAGATCGGAAGAAACGAACGAAGCTTTTCAAAGTTTGCCCCTTGGCTGTATTTTTTGTCACGTTTTCAAGAAAGAATGCTCACTCTGAAGTTAATATGAAAAAAAATTTAGTTGCTCAATGTCACTACGTGCGGAAAAATAAGAAACAAGCATTTCCAGTACACACCCACACAAAAACTTAGTACAAATTCCATGAGGGTGGAGGCCTTTTTTTGGTTCTGTTTTGTACACTTACATCTCTAGAGCCTAGAATAAGTGTCTACACATGTGTGCATGGTGGCAGATGTTCAAAAAACCACACTGAATAAATATTTTCACTAAGGCAGCTTTTAAAACTATTTTGTTTCTGTTTTTGATGTTAAAATAAGGCTTATAAAGCTTAACTATAATTCTGATTTGCAAATAGCATACTATTAACCAAGTTCTCAGGTTTCAAATTAAAGCAGGGTCATAAAAAGTATGGCCCATACCCATTTCTGTAGGCCCTCAGGCCAAGACTGGTTTACATTTTAAAAGAATTGTGAAAAAACCAAGATTATGAAAAAAGACCTTAAGCAGCCCACTAAACCTAATTTTTACCATCTGACCCTCTACAGAAAGTCTACTGACCCTGTGAATTGAGATTTCATTCAAAAGAAAACCGAAGTTGGGACTTTCCTGACAGTCCAGTGATTAAGATTCCATGCTTCCCCTGCAGGGCGCAAGGGTTCAAACCCTGGTTAGGGAGCTAAGATTCTGCATGTCAGGCAGTACAGCAAAAAATTAAAAAACAAAAAAAAAGAGAGAGAGAGAGAGAGAATGAAAGCTTTAACTTACATTCACCTATGGAATGAAAATCTGTGTTACTAGAAACATCTTTTACTTAAGACCTCCACTGTCTAAATCTCAAAATTTTAGCTTATTTGTTTTGAAGAATACCAAGGAAATGGTTGTGTTTTTTTTTTAACCAGAACATAAGTGGTTATAATACCAAAGCTAATAAGAAGGACTACAGTTGATTTACATTTAATATTTTACATACTAAAACATAAAAATAGATGGAGAAAAAACAAAATGGAATACAAACAGAAAAAGAAAAAAAAAGAAGCCAAGCTATATTTCAAAGGAATAGCAAGACTACATTAAGAGGGAAAAAACTAACCAAGCAACTTTGAATGCAGCATTTTGACTCTATACCCTCAGGCTAAAAAAGATGAACAAATATTCAATTCTACTTAATAGGCTTGTTTTGAGATACATGGGTTAGCAACTCTGAAACTACTTTCTATGTATTTTAGGACTGATCAAACAATACATAGATATATTGTGGACAACGGAAACTAGTGTTTTCTCACTACAGAGAAAGGAATTATAAATTTGCAAAGGAGAAAGACTAGAATGAACGAGTGAACAGTGTTGGACTGTTACTGGAGACAGGATGAATTCACGGCACTTTAGAGAGGCAGATGGACAAAAATTTCCTTGTATATTAATACAATATATAAATAAAAGATGTCCAGACAAATACACAATTTCTAGCTCAGTAACCACCAAAAGAAACTAAGGTTCCTCAGAGAATTGGCTGATTCTTGAGTTGGGGTGGAAATATTTTATTATATAAGAAAGTGAATACCCAAAAATAGATGAGCACATGTTGAAGACACAGGAGCCAGCTTGAAGGAGCTCTGACATCAAAAGACCCCAATGAATAAAAAATAGTCTTTGAATTCATACTGACATGTATATATATACATATATGGGAAGAAGGAAAAGCTCTTGTGGGAGGCCGATAATGAAACAATAGACTCAGAAAATGACCATCTGAGTACTGATTCAGGCAAGAACTGGATGTTTGAAAAAATAAAAGGTGAAAGTTTGATGAGTAACAAGCTATTTGTATAGTTTCAAAAATGACTTCCCGTAAGATATTTGTTACAGGTAATTTCCTAACAGTTCAGTGGCTAGGTCGCCGCATTTCCACTGCAGGGAGCACAGGTTCAACCCCTAGTCAGGGAAATATGATCTTGCAAACTGTGCAGAATGGCCAAAAATAAATAAATCCATTTTTTAAAGAAGTATTTGTTACAAAAGGAAAAAGGACATTTTACAACAGAAAAACCTTGCAGAAAAAAGTTAACATCCTTATTAACGGGATACACATCGTGTGCTTCCTGAGGAAACTAATCAGGAAGCATCAGAAGACAATTCCATATTGAGGGAATTCTAAAAATAACTGGCCTATTCTCATCAATCATCAAAAATCATAAAAGACAAAGTAATAACCAAATGCTCCAGATTAAAGGACACCAGAGAGACAAGTGTGATGTGATTTAGATTTCCCTTCTACTCAAGACTTAACTGATACAATTAGTGAAATCTGAAGGTCTGCAGACAACTGCATCAACTTCCTGATTTTGATACCTATACTGGTTGTTTTCAGAAAATACAGTTAATATTTAGAAATAAAAGGCATTAATTGCAATTTACTCTCCAAACGTTCAAAAGATTTACAAGTCATTTATGTGCACTGCAAAAGAATAAGAAAGCAAATATGACTACATGTACTGGCTGGTGAAATCAGGACGAAGTGTATATAAAAATTCTTTATCACTCTTGCAACTCTTCTGTAAATCTGAAGTTGTACAAATAAAGTTTAAAAAGTGGGGAAGAACTGTTAGACTATATTTGGACATCATACCAGCAAAAAGATTGTGAAAAGTAGAGTGATGGTGCCCCTGTACACAGCTGGCTGTCCTTTACATCTCAACCAGGAGCTGAGTGAGACCCAGTCCTTCCAGTCTCAGCTCTAACACAAGCAGCACTTCCTTGGCAAAGTAACACTGGCAGGCCTCAGATTCCCTGTTTGGGAAATGAGGACAGCAACTATCCTACCTTTCTCACAAGTTTATCCTAAGATCCACTGAAACATAATAATGGCTGGGGAAAATAAGCACATATAAAACAACATATATTATAAAGTGGTTCGCTTTTAAAAATGTTTGGTAAATAAAAAGTACTTTAAAGTCACTCAAGCCAGACATTGTTTTTTCCCATCACAGCAAGCAGCTGTTTTAGAAACTAGATATTTGCTACGCGTTTTGGTTTGCAAAAATTTTAACTTATCCAACATCTTTTTTTTTACCATTTAAATAAATTCAAATACCTCTATCTTTTTTAAACCATAAAACTTTATGGTATCAAGACATTACTAAAGAAAGTAATTAACCAAGGTATCAACTTTTCAAAAAATAAATAAATAAATAAGATGCAGTTGACAAAACTTGTATTAGTTTCAAGGGTACTGGTCAATCTTTCAGATACTGTGACCCAAAATAAAAAGACCATTATATCATTTCCCAAGTTTCCAAAATCATAAAATACATAATCCAATCCTGTATTCACGAGCTACTCAAATGAGCCCCAAGGAATCAAATCAAATTCAGAGAACAGTATTCATAAAAGGGAGACACCAAATTTTTTTTATGTACTTAATTAAATCAAGGAAAAGTTTGTTTTAGAAATAAAAATAATCAATCCTTCCAAATTCATAAGGGTTTGATCACCACTTAAAATTATTTAATATTTGCGCAGAGACTAATACATCATGATGAAAGAAGATATCCCTAAAGCTATATTTTCTAAAAACAATTATGATTCCAAAATACCAAATGGAGATTTGATAGGATAGGCAAATTAGCATAAAATGAAACACTGTCGCTTATCTTACTTCCCCACTGTTACAAAGGTCAGATCACATTCACGTTTAAGAAGTGTACTCCCTCAATTACTATTTTGAACAGTAGACAAGCAACCTGGACTCTGTAAAAGTGAATGCTGAGAGTGGACCAGGCAGAACTGAGCTCCGGGAGAGGTGCTGCAGCCACCCAGGCCCTTGCAAAGCAGCGAGCCCGGAGCCAGCAGCACCTGCGCAGCCGCACTGGCTCTGCAGCAAGGGCACTGCGCGCGAGGCTGAGGAGGCGAAGGAGAAAAGATTACAAGGCACAGGGTCCAAGACGTGTGCTTTTTGCCAGTCTTGCTTACAACTGTACCCTAGCAGATAGAAAAGTGCCTGGTAAACAATAAGTATTCATTAAGTACTGGTTAAATGAATAAACAAATGAATCAAATCCTAGGTCTTTCAAGTCAGCCTCTACAAATTATACTAAATTGCAGAATTATTTTAATGAATTTAACACACACTGAATTAAAAGCCATAAACTCTTTTTAAAAACATGAACAAATCATCTCTATTCCCCATTCTGACTAAATACAGCAATGTCAAAGTTCCTAATGTATCTCCTGACCTACAGTAGATAGCATATTTACATATTCTTCCTTGAGTTTAAAATACGGTATATCAGAAACTGGTATAGCAGAAATAGAAAGATGAAATAAATGCATAAAATCAAAATCAGAGAGACCAAACGCATCATGTTTACCACCAACCTTAAGAGAACTAACTCAGACAAGGAATCAGAAGCCATGGTAACATTTCTCACGGGCATTTATGTCTTATAATAGTAACTAACAAAATCTGCTCCTCTATAATTAGAAAATCCAAAATTTGACTTAGTCTTCTGTCTCCAATACTACAGAGTATCTGCCCGTGATCTGTTACCATCTTATAGTTTGAAGAACTTCCTCAAAATATAAGATGTATTTCACTTCCAACCATCAAATTCAGAAATTAGCAATTTACCCATCTCACATAAGTAATATTTCTTTTACAAAAAATTACGTGGAGCAGAATGCAAGTAAATGCACAAGAGTTTAGACATGATTGATGCTCACCAGTAAGTACAACTTTTGTTTCACTTCACCTATTTTTTGTGAAGAAATTCAACTCACTGCCTACATGTTTGCTTTAAGCTTACCAATATATTCTAAGTGACAACTTCATTCTGCTTCCCAAGCACTTCCCATACAATCAAGACATCATTTCACTACCAATTTAAACCTAATTATTTTCCAAAGGGCCTGCCTTATGTGGGTTATAATCATCTTACTATGCTTCTTGTGTCCATGCTGCTGGAAAGCAGTCTGTACAAGCAGGAGTAGAGAGGCACAATCCTGAGAGAAAGGAGTAGAGAAAGATGTTGAGAAAACAAACCAGATAAAATGAGCTCACTGAAGAGTTCAGGAGCCCAGCCAGTGTTCAAGGTCAAGGTTGATTACATTCTCTCACACCATTATGAGTTAGCAGTTGTCCAGTAACAGGAAAACTGGCCCTAGAAAGAAATATCTAAAATTTCATGTACAAGCAGCAGTATCAGCACTAATTCTATGCCAACTATACTTCTAAAAAAAGAGGAGCAACTGATCGTAAAATATGACTATTTAGAAGACTGGGGAATACTACTGTCCCCTAAATGCCAATCAAAATTACTGTAACAAACTCGCTGCTAGCCTAAAATAAAAATGACTGAACTATATTCTCATGAATTTCAAAGTTGCCAAAAAAATTTTATACTTAATCCTGAAAATGACTAAAACACTCTCAAATCATACAGTCCCCCAAATCATTATCAACCTCAATTATGCTTGTACTCTAACTTTATTCATTAAAAAGATTTTTACCATATGTTGTTTTAAAATGAAAAAACAAAGCATAAAGGGCTTGAAAATAGCATAATGACAATATAAAACTCAGGACTGATTCAGCCTAACTGGAACTTACAATGACATAGTCCCCTCCCTGCTCTCCCCTTAGTAAGAAGAATCATAAGCAGAGTTTTTATTTTAAAATTTCCATCTAAACTACTATAAACCTAAAATTCCATAAAATGACCCTCAAAACAATGCTTATACCTACTATGTCCTCCAAAGTATTAATTTCATATTTAGTCAGTGAATCTTACAACTAATAGGAAACCTAAAAATCTCAAATTATTTATTTTACACCGGAGAAAACCAAATGTTCAACAATGTTAACTGCCTTAGTCCAAGTCATTCAGCTACCTACTATATCATCAATCCACCCATTTGAGAAATCTTTATTTTGCATATACCAAGGCATTATGCTATGTAACAAGGATATGAAGCGATGAAGTTATGTGGTCACTTGTCCTCATGGAATTTATAATCTGGTGGGGAAAATTACTTCTAATTACTTAAAATTGTAGTCATCATTAGAAGAAAAAACACAATGTTTCAAGACAGTTTAACAGGGGACCTAAATCAGTGATTCTCAACCATGGTCGATTTTGGCCCCCAAGGGACATCTGGTAATATCTGGAGACATTTCTGGTTGTCACAGCAAGGGAATCTAGTGGGTAGAGACCGGGCTGCTGCTAAACATCCTGCAATGCACAGGGCAGCTCCTCACAGCAAACAATTATCCAGCCGAAAACATGAACAAAGCCCAGGCTGAGAATCCCTAAACACTGGGGCAGGGAGAGGGCAGTGAAGTCTTCCTTCCTTCCTAACACTAGGACTGCTACATCTTTAAGAGAGTCTCACAAAGTAGAAACCAAAAACTCTCCTCATTGTTACAATTTAACCAAAACTCCCCCTGGAAAGTTAAAACACAAGAGGCAGAGACATTGCCTGATACATGAAAATCAAAGAAAAAGGCAATGCTCTATAGCTGCTTCAAGTAAATTCCCCTTCCTGAACTGCAAGGGGAAAATAAAAAATCAAATTTCACATGCTTTTATTATTTCCACTACCCTTCCCACTGTCCTCTACCATCCCATGCCTACTACTAGATATTGGTGCAGATTATAAGCCCTCTAGATAGGCCAATGAACACCCTGGATACAAACTTGGAAATGGAATAAAACAAAGAAGAGATTTCACTACTGGTGTAAAGACAAGGCAGAGAAGAGGAAAATACATTGGGTGTTAAAGTGACTCTGGAGAAGTCTACATCCTGAAACAGTTTAAAGGGTGAGCTATCCCACTAACCAAAGGATCCTAAGAACAAGACACTAATAATTCAGATATCCTACATTTGAGTAAAGAACTTAAGAACCAAGGTAAATCCAAAAATTAATCTGCAATAATTTTACAGACACAAGCATAACAGATTCTTATATTCTTAACGTAAGAATTCTTATATTTCCCACATATTGAGTTCCTATATTACTTAAGTGCCCTTGCCAATTAAGTTATAATTTTCTAAGAAAAGGGTTATGAATGGCTTTTGTATTTTCCTTCTTTAAAAAAAAAGACCTACTATAATGACCTCCATATAGAAGCATTCTTAAGGACTGAGTATAGATATGCAACTCATGTAAAACTGCTGCATTCCGGTAATCAATTGTGGTCCTAACATGAATATACAGATTTAAACAGAGGAACAGGAGACCCTTCCAACCGAGGTGAGGGCTCTAAACGATCATAACAAGTAAATGCCACCATCTCTGAGCAGCAGCAACTACAATACCTTGTAACGGTAACTTCTGGAATTAACTGCTCAGGTCAAGCACTGACCCTTAGGGAATCCTGTATTTCAATCTGGACAATATTCTTTCATCATTTCAGAACTGACATAGTGGTCATGGGATTAAACTTTCATCACGATGATGCTTAACTGGAAATGGAAATTAAAGTTTTCCCACAAAACCAGCACAGAGGGTACTTAAATATCAATTCCTGAGCCTCAATCTCATTTAACTGATGATAATTAAGAGGAATTTACCACACACAGAGAAAGATCCTCCGACAGTGAATGTGAAAGTGGGGTGAGGAGGCCATAAAGCCCCTTTAACAAAAAGAGAGGGAAGGCTGGCAGGCAGGAAGACATGCCAGTCATGACTGCTTCCTAGCCTCAAGCATAAGATCAGATTTTCAGACTGAAACGTATCCACAATTTTCAGATTAAAGACCTATATTAACTTTAAAAATCCCTGGCACATTTCTGTTTTTTAGCCAATGTTCGCTTGTTTTTTAAGCAAGTCATAAAAGCTAAGCATTTCATATTTTGAACATTATGCTTACAGCTAAATTGTGTTGCCTTATAAAGTATGTGGCATTTGACAATTCAATGCTTCAAAGATAACTTTAAATTTGCCAGAGAAAGTTTTGTTGGGCTCAGCCCAAGGATAAATGCCTTTAAAAGCCAAATTAATTTTAAGGAAACATTCTAAAACATCCTTGACTCCTAATCCTGTAATTCAGATTCCTTTTTTATTTTTGCACTTCGTAACACATGATTTAATGGAAAGATATTGTTGAACTATTTCCCACTATATACTTAACTTTCAACAACAAATTTTTACTATACTAGCAAGCATAGATATTCACAGAAACTTTTCAAAAATCAGGAAAAAAAATTATGTTTTGAGTTTAAACCTCCTTAAAAAGTACATTCTTCTGAATCTTCTTCGAAATGTATTTCCCTTCCTTAATTCTTTAACTGTGCTGTGTGCCAACCCCATTTTCAGAAGTGTGAGCATAATACTAGTAGACAAGGGAGTTAAAAGATGGTTTAAGTTCTTTGAAAATATATAAGGGGAAAAAAAATACAAGGAAAGGAGACAGTGTTACATAAAGTGGGAATACCACTACAAATCTCAAGTTCTTGTGAAGATGAGATGAGAAAAGAGCTGAAACATCAAGCTAGCCATGTAAATATTAGGCTCCTTATCCTTAATGTCAATAGTAAAATTTTAAAAACCCAGCTGTAACATTTCTACTCCCCGCTCCATTGTGATCAACCACAGTGTGCTAACCACTTGTTTGTATCTATCACAAGTCAGGGAGGGCTGGGAATGCAGGGTACATATTAGGAATCCCCAAGATAAACAGGAGACATCCATCAAAAAGGTCTAGGGTAAATCAAATAATTGGAAGGAAATAGGAGAAACCTTTTATTTATTTATATACATATATATATATAATTTAAATGAAGACCACTACTTAGTGCTGTAACACTACATGTAGCAAACAAAAAAGCTACACAGACCTGTTTTTCCCCCTCCCCTGCAGAGCTGTGAAATTATCAACAATAAATTGGAATATATAGTATCCTTATTTTTTATTTCATATTTTAAGGACAAGGAGTGAAAGCAGATTTTATAATTTGACCCAAATTATCAGCTATAAATTCATAAATAAAATGGAAAAGATTCTAAAGTTTACACTCTAATCTGTATCAAAAAGCAGTAAAGAAAACTGTATTCAAATGAAAATCCTTTCCAAAAAAAAGCTTTCTTTCATATAACTGTCACGGCAATCTGCTTTAATATGGAAAGTCTAACTCACATGATTGTTAGATCTAACTTTTAGCCTCTTCTAAGTTTCTCAAATGCTAATTATCCAAAGAAGGAAGGAAGGATAGAAGGGAGGGAGGGAACAGGGAAGAAGAAAAGAAAAATTGTTTAGACTATCACTATTTGACTACATTGAACAGAGTATTAGTGCCTCCATATGAAAAGTTCATAAAATTGATGCAAATCTAATTAACATCATATTAAAATATTTGTACCTAAGTCATACAAGTACGGATAAGCTGTGTAGACATCTACTTGTTAAATGTTTGTTTAATATAGTAAAGTCTATTCACATTAGAGTGTTTAAAAGGTTTTAAAATATTTTCAGGACTTCCCTGGCGGCTAGACAGTAAAGAAGCTGCCTGCAATGCAGGAGACCCGGGTTTGATCCCTGAGTGGGAAAGATCCTTGGAAAAAGGAAATAGCTATCTATTCAGTAATCTTGATTGGATAGAGGAGCCTGGCAGCCCATGGGATCAGAGTCGGACACGACTATTTTTATCGAAACGTGTCTCCCTTCAGACTAGTAAACTCAATCAAATAGTGAAAACGGACAGCTGCTTATTCAAAATCTAGCCTTCTGTACGACACGTGAAGGAGCCCGTGGGAAATGCCTCTCCCGCATCTTTCCTCTCGGTTGC
>SJYC01010045.1:0-67057 GCA_006408675.1 Madoqua kirkii | reverse complement strand
GCGGCGAGGCCCCGGCATGGCCGCTAGGGCGGGCGGAGCGCCGGGCAGGGGAGCCGAGGCGCTGCCGGGGCGGGTCGGCGGCGGCGGGCGGGGGGAGGGGCCGGGCCGCGGCGCCTTCTCTTCTCCGCCCCGCTCGGTCTCGGGCTTCCACCCTCTAGCCCCGGTCCCGGACTTCTCTCCACCCCCTCCTTCCTCTTTCCTCTGGCGGGCTCCTGTTTCGCCTCCCTGCCGCTCGGGGCCCGTAGGAACCAGCGGCGCGCCGCGAAGACGGAGGAGGAAGCGCTGGCAGCGGCGGCTGCGGCATCCAATATGGCGGACGCGAGTCGGGCCGCGCAGCTCGGGGATCCGCGGCGCCGGCCAGCGCGCCCCCTGGCGTCGGGACCGCGCGGGTCCGGGCCGTCGCGCGGAACCATCGAGCGTGCGCGCGCGCGGGCGGGCCAGAGCGTCGCCGCCGGGAGGCCGGGCCCAGCTCTACCCACCCCAACCCGCGTCCGGCCCCCTCCACACACCACCTCCTCGCCGCTGCGGGAATGCGGACTGCAGCCCCTTGGAGCGCCCTTGCCGGGGGCGGGGGCCACTGCAAAGCGTTGATATTAAGAAAACCCCAAATCCCGCCCCCACCCCCCTCCCAGCAAGTTTAGGCTATAATATCCGCGTTTCCGTTGTTTCCATAGGGACTGGCCTCTTTACACGAGGTTTAGTTGATTTTTTCAAAACTTTACTGGACGTTGGCCTCCAGGTTAACAGCCAGAAAACTTCCTAGTTGGTCACTTACTTGGGAACGATGTGCCAAGCATTTTTAATAGCGTCGGGAGAAAACCTTTAGAAACAAAAGCTTGAGATTCGGGCGAGGACAGGGTAACGAGGGAAGCACGGCTGCAGCCAGCTTCTCGGTGCAGGAAATGCACGCTGCATAAAATCCGGGGGCGGGGGGACTGGCGTGGTGCAGACAATGAGTGCATTTGTCTGCGCGGCGGGAAGCTGTGCCCAGAATGCACGAGATCTGCATAGGCGAAAGGGTACCCGTCCTCTATAAACGATTAATTATTCTAAAGGAATTTTGCCCCAGGTTGCAGAAAATCAGATGGTGAATACAGTTTTTTTAGATGAAGTAGGAGATACTGCTAGCAAAATGCCTCCTCTGTCACTTGATGCAATGTGAGATAACCGATACCAAATTAAAAGCGAGCATTTAAATGAAAAGTTAGGTGTTATCAGTGAACCCCAGCACCACTGTTTTGCTGAGAGTCGTTTCTCAGCAGTTGCTGCTCGTCAAAGGAAAGGGAGATAGATGACTGCAGGATTTTTCTCTATAGGATTTTTGGAACCAAGGTAAGAGCTGACCCCAGAGCCCTGTGAAACAGGAAGACAGACCCTTCTTGACTTGGTAGGACCTAGTAGTTTTTGTAAGTCGTCTTCATTGACAACTTTAATATGGCCGCTGGCTACTTAGAAGGTAAAATGGAAAACCGTAAGAGCTTATATTCCATCTTGAAAAATCTCAGATCTTTTTGCCTCCCATCCTCCATAGACTAAACCGTTGTGATCTCTTGCCAACAATTGCAATAGCCTCCTAAACTGGTCCCTATCCCTCCTTCTCCGGACTAGCTAGAATGGGTAATTCTTTTTTAAAACACAAATCAGATCCGCTCACTCCCTTTTTCAAATTTTTTTTTAAGACTTTGCCTTTGCACTTTAGGCTCTATCTTATCCTAAAGGCCCCACCTATCAGCTCACACTACTTTTCCCCCTGCTCTTTACCCTGGCCACTCCGGTCTCCTTTGTTCCCTGACCACACTGAGCACTTTCCTCGAGGAGGAGTCGGGGTGTGCCTTTGCCCTCTGGGGTTTTGTTGCTCTGTTCTTTCCCAGCTGACTCCTCATCCTCTTTCCTCCTAATCAGTTCATCTGCAGTAGCATGCTGGGACTTGGCGGAGGTACCCACTCAGTTCTGGTCCTGCGGGATCCTAACACTCACCATTTGCTGCTCTGGCCTATGGGGGATTATTGATTCAGTTGATTATTGATTGATGAATGTTGACTGAATTACTTAGGCCTGAGAGATTAAGGTGCTACACAAGCTGAAGAATTACATTAAAAAAAAAAAAAAGATTTAAATCCATTGTTAACAGTAGTACAGGACTTGATTTCCTAAAGCTTCCATAGCTAGAATTGCAGAAGGCATATTTTGATCAAGGGAAGGAAAAGAATTAAGAAAGCAGAGGACAACCTAAGCACATTTTTAGTGGGAAGGAGGTTAAAAGAAAAGTAGGAAAAGTTGTCTGGAAGCCCAATGTGATGACTTAATGCAAAGTTTGTGTACAATTACACACACCTCTGTGTTGTAGGTCGATGCCTGTGTGTGTGGTTTATGTATGCATGTACATTAGGACTCAAGTCCCAGATAATAAGCCAACTGGAGCTAGCTTAAGCATTAAAGAATTTACGGTTAGGATGCAGACTTTTCTCCTCTAACACAAAGTTATGGATACTGATGGGCCTAAGGAAGGAACCTGAACCCAGATTTAGAAAGCCCGAAGCGATTTAATCTCCACTTACCGGCTTGAGCTTTCTTTCCATTGCATATCCAGCTCAGTTTTAGTCAGTGAGATATGACTGTTTCTCCTAAATTTGTAGTTCTAAACAGCTAGAGGACCACCTGGCTGACAATCTCTCCCAGTTCCAGATATCTTAGGGGAAAAGTAAGGAATTGGATTGACCCAGCTTGGATTAGGTGACCATCAGTAACAAATTTAAGACCAAGAATTCATATTCTGAACACTTGACATGGGAAATAGCGGGCAGGGGTAGTCTAGCCACTGGAAGAGATATTCCAATGGTGAATTTTGAAACTCACATTCCAGAGTTTATGGTGTTCTCTTCTGAATGTGTTTATCATTGGCCTTTCTCCTAGGATTTACTCATTTGGAGGAGTAACTCATAGTCTCTAATTCAGCTATAACAAAGTGGTCAGAGTCAAAAACAGTCTGGAGTAGCGCTCACCATAGAGCTTTCTGAGATTGTGGAAATGTTCTGTATCCGTGATGCCCAATTCAGTAGCACAAGCTCCTTGTGATTGTTATGTACTTGAAATATGTCAGGCACAATGGAGAAAATGAGTTTGTAATTTTATTTCACTCTAACTGACTCAAGTTTAAATATATGCTAGCGGCCCCCACATGGGAAAGCAGAAATCAAGCTAGACAGGATTTACTCCCATCAATGGGGCATGTCCTTGAAAAGAGGAGTCATTTTGAGGTGGCAGTAAGTAAAAACAATTATCAGCTATCAGAGGTGATGTTACCAGAAGGTGGGGGGCAGCTGCTTGCCACTCAAAAGCCAGTAAGCAGGCCAGGCTGGTAGAAAGATTTGCTTTATTTCAGGTACGGGCAACCAGTAGGGAGGGCAGACATTTGTTCAAAGGCCAGCTCGCTCCACTGACAGTCAATTGCACAAGAGCTTTTCTAGCCGGGTGTGGGGTGGCTGCAGCAACAGCACAGTCAGCCCTGGCAGTCATCTTCAGATTGATCACTATGGTCTGACCAGCCTCGTCTTGATTGTACAGTTAATTCTTCAGTTCCAGGGTCAGTTTGTTTCCATGATTTTGAGGCCAGTTCTTGGAACTGTGGCAGCTTATGTCTCAGGTACAGTCTGATCATCATGTAGTTAACTTCTTCACCCTTGCAGGCTCGGGATGGGGATAGGCTTCTAAGACAACTCACTGGATATGGCTCAGAATATTATTGATAGCCCCTGAGAAGAAACGAAAGGTCTTTGACTATGCTAAAAGACCCTGATGCTGGGAAAGACTGAAGGTGGGAGGAGAAGAGGACGACAGAGGATGAGATGGTTGGATGGCATCACCAACTCAAGGGGCGTGAGTTTGAGTAAACTCTGGGAGTTGGTGATGGAAAGGGAGGCCTGGCGTGCTGCAGTCCATGGAGTCGCAAAGAGTTAGACATGACTGAGCAACTGAAAAATGACTGTTGTTATTATTTGGTTATTGACAGTTATTCTGTTTTTCTGGTTTTGTTTTGCATGTTCTCATTTCTCTGATCAAACATTCTTTGACTAAAGTTTCCACAGACAAAAGACAGGCAGAGGACGCTGGGGGTGGGGGCAAGAATCATAAGGTCCTGCTCCGTTTCAGTAATAATGTATGTATATGAGTTTTTTTTTTATGAGTTATTTTTAAACTGGGGCAAAAAAATCTGAAGCGTTGTCTAAGCCAGAACTAATTTCCGTCCAACAGAGAAAATGAAAACTTGAGATTCCTCAGGAAACACTTCTGGAGTGGTTTAGTAATAGGACATAGAAACAAAAATGGAATATTATACAGCCAATAAAACGATTAGACTATGAGAAACAATAGGATGGTTCCTCAAAATTTTAATAGAATTAGCCTGTGCTCCAGCTATTCCACTTTTGGTATTCATCCAAAAGAACTGAAAACGGTGGCAGTGCCCCAGGTGTCCATTGACGGATGTTGTTTAGTTGCTAAGTCGTGTCCGACTCTTTTGCAATGCCATGGACTAATGCCCACCAGTCTCCTCTCTCCATGGGATTTGTCAGGTAAGAATACAGGAGTGTGTCGGCATTTCTATCTCCAGGGGATCTTCCCAACCCAGGGATCAAACCCAAGTCTCCTGCATTGGCAGGTGGATTCCGAACCACTGAGCCACCAGGGAAGCCATTACTGACAGATACATTTATGTAAGTATATACATTTATACAAACAAAGCAGACTAGGGTATATGCATACAATGTAATATCACTAAGCCTTAAAACGGAAGGAATATTAATGTATACTACAACATGAATGAAACTTGAAGACTATTCTAGGTACCCCATATAAGTTGGAATCCTACAATATTTGCCTCTGGTTTATTTCACTTAAAGGTAAATATTGTATTTCATTTACATGGGGTACCTAGAATAGTCACATTCATGAAGGCAGAAAATAGAATGGTGGTTGCCAGGGGAGGAGCAATGGGGAGTTAGTATTCGATGGGCATAGAATTCATTTTGGGAAGATGATAAAGTTCTGTAAATGAGTGGTGATGATGGTTGCACAAGAGTATGAAGTATTTAGTTTTACAGGACTGTATACTTAAAAATAGTTAAAATGATAAATACTATGTTCCACTCGGTTCAGTTGCTCAGTCGTGTCCAATTCTTTGGACCCCATGAATCACAGCATGCCAGGCCTCCCTGTCTATCACCAACTCCTGGAGTTCACCCAAATTCATGTCCATTGAGTCGGTGATGCCATCCAGCCATCTCATCCTCTGTTGTCCCCTTCTCTTCCTGCCCCCAATCCCTCCCAGCATCAGGGTCTTTTCCAATGAGTCAACTCTTCACATCAGGTGGCCAAAGTATTGGAGTTTCAGCTTCAGCATCAGTCCTTCCAATGAACACCCAGGACTGACCTCCTTTAGGATGGACTGGTTGGATCTCCTTGCAGTCCAAGAGACTTCAAGGGTCTTCTCCAACACCACAGTTCAGAAGCATCAATTCTTTGGCGCTCAGCTTTCTTCACAGTCCAACTCTCACATAGCTTTGACTAGATGGACCTTTGTTGGCAAAGTAATGTCTCTGCTTTTGAATATGCTATCTAGGTTGGTCATAACTTTCCTTCCAAGGTGTAAGCATCTTTTAATTTCATGGCTGCAGCCACCATCTGCAGTGATTTTGGAGCCCCCAAAAATAAAGTCTGACACTGTTTCCCATCTATTTCCTATGAAGTGATGGGACCAGATGCCATGATCTTAGTTTTCTGAATGTTGAGCTTTAAGACAACTTTTTGACTCTCTTTCACTTTCATCAAGAGGCTCTTTAGTTCCTCTTCACTTTGTGCTATAAGAGTGGTGTCATCTGCATATCTGAAGTTATTGATATTTAATTACAATGTTTAAAATATTTTAATGGTTAGAAAAAGATTAGAAATATAGGAAAGGGTAAATGCATATGTTAAATACATATGTTATTAAATACAAAGGAGTATGAATCAAATCGCTAATATATTTTAGTTTTAAGAATGTATATTGGATTGCAAGGAGATCCAACCAGCCCATTCTGAAGGAGATCAGCCCTGGGATTTCTTTGGAAAGAATGATGCTAAAGCTGAAAGTCCAGTACTTTGGCTACCTCATGTGAAGAGTTGACTCATTGGAAAAGAGTCTGATGCTGGGAGGGATTGGGGGCAGGAGGAGAAGGGGACGACAGAGGATGAGAAGGCTGGATGGCATCACTGACTCGATGGACGCGAGTCTGAGTAAACTCCGAGAGTTGGTGATGGACTGAGAGGCCTGGCGTGCTGCGATTCATGGGGTTGTAAAGAGTCAGACATGACTGAGTGACTAAACTGAACTGATGCAAAGACTGAAAATGATACAAAAATAGTTATATTAGGGTGCTGAGTTTGCAAAGGTTTTTTAAAAAATATTTTTGTCTGGTTTCAGTTATTCAGTAATTTGTATTTTGGGGGCTTCCTTGGTGGCTCAGACAGTAAAGAATCTGTCTGCAATGCAGGAGAGCTAGGTTCGATCCCTGGGTTTGGACAATCCCCTGGTGAAGGAAATGGAAATCCTGATGGACGCGAGTCTGAGTAAACTCCGAGAGTTGGTGATGGACTGAGAGGCCTGGCGTGCTGCGATTCATGGGGTTGTAAAGAGTCAGACATGACTGAGTGACTAAACTGAACTGATGCAAAGACTGAAAATGATACAAAAATAGTTATATTAGGGTGCTGAGTTTGCAAAGGTTTTTTAAAAAATATTTTTGTCTGGTTTCAGTTATTCAGTAATTTGTATTTTGGGGGCTTCCTTGGTGGCTCAGACAGTAAAGAATCTGTCTGCAATGCAGGAGAGCTAGGTTCGATCCCTGGGTTTGGACAATCCCCTGGTGAAGGAAATGGAAATCCCATGGACAGAGGAGCCTGGTGGGCTACAATCTATGGGGTCGCAAAGAGCCAGAAATGACTGAGAGACTAACACACACATACATTTTATTTTTATTTTATTTTTGGCCGTGCCATGCATTTTGTGGAATCATATTCCCAACCAGGGATTGAACCCAGACCCACATGAAAGCATGAAGTCCTAAGCACTGGACCACCAGGAATTCCCAATCTTACTGTTTTTAATGTAACTCACCAAAATAACTCACCAAACTCGATACTGAAACCAAGTATATTTCCTGAAAGAATCACAACATGTTAAAGATACACAGTAAATATTTCACTTCTACCAGCTTTACTTTTAGAAATTTTGATTGTGGCAGATGTGTTTTATTGTTGGTGAAAGAAGTGATTTTTCAAACATCTAAAGGTAAAGCATCACACATTGTCAGTAATAGTGGTCAAGGATTAAAAAAAACACCTCTGGATTCTCAGGCTTTGTAGTTTGAATGTTGATTTAAGCATAACATTTGCTCCTCAGTGAGTAAACCAACAGATCCATGTCTTTTTCTCGTTCACGATGAATCTTTTCTTACTTCTTACACACACTCCTGACCCAACATATTTGCCCAACCCACATACACAACCTTCAGTGTTTCCCCAGACTTTCCAAGTGGACACTACTTTAAGTTGCTGGTGAGAAGAAGCTGTTTTGCATGCCTTAATTGATGCAGCTATTGTGAAATGACAGGGAGTTTCTGACTATAGGAATTTTCATTCATTTCAGGTCCCTGAAAAGGAGACTAAATTATTTTGTTGCAATAGAATGAGAGAAGACTCAAGGTGTAATGAAAGAGGTTATAGAAGGCATTTCCTTACATTCCTAGACTCAGTTTAACTTCCTGGCACAAATAGCTGTTATAAATTGAAGGCATTATGACAAGTGGCATCGAGGTGGCTGTCCAAATAATGCTTCACATGGTGACAGTATCTTGTGACCATTGTATTCCTCATATGTTGATGGATTAGTAACCCAATTTAATTCATCCAGATCAGATCAGAGCCTCATGGACAAACCAACAACAGCCAAACACAAGACGCTGACACATGCCCCCCGGAATGCAAGTGTGTGCATTTGCTGTGTCATTTATCTCACTCAAGTGACCGGAATTCTCATGTCAGCTATTCAGGGCAAAGTCTTCTGCACCAAGGTACCTGGGAAACTAATAATCTGACAGTTGCTTTGAATTATTAAGTTGTAAAGAAGAAAATTTTAGTGACTAGAACTTTTATATCCTTCCCCCTGATTTATACCCCAGCGTCAGTTTTCCTTTCTCCTATGCCATATTGAATAAACACTGCAGACATCTCTCTGATGACCTCTTTTGTTTTTCTGCTAATATCTTGTGGCTAAATTCAAAGCCTAAAATAAGCAAAGCCATGGCTTTCTGAAGATTTGACTTTATTCCTTATATATTAATTTGTGTAGATTTTAACCTAAATCCAAATGCTCTTAGTTGGTCGTGGCTGTGCTGTCTTCGCTGCTGCGCGGGCTCTGCTGCAGCTGCAGCAGCGGGGCTCCTCCCCGGCTGCCATCTGTGGGCTTCTCAGTGCCGTGGCCCCTCGTGCTGCAGAGCATGGGCTCCAGGTGAGCAGGCTCCAGGAGCCGCAGCATGAATGTTCAGTGGTTCCCAGGCGAGCACAGACTCAGTAGTTGTAGCACATGGACTTAGTTGTTCAGCAAGCATGTAGAATCTTCAAGGATCAAAGACTGAACCCCTGTCTCCTGCTTTGGCAGGCAGAGCCACAGGGGAAGCCCTTCAAGGCAGTTTTCAAAAATCAGTTTTGGGTGGTGGTATACACTATATTGTGTTTCCCCAAAATCCATCTGTGAAGAACTAACCCCCAGTACTTCAGAGTGTGGCTATATGGAAATAAGGTCTCTGCTGCACCCCAGCTTGAGACATGATTGACAAAATTATATATATTTAAAATTTCAAGGTGGTTTAGATGTACACTGTGAAATGCGTACCACAATCAAGCTAATTAACATATCCATCACTTCCCACAGTAACCACATTTTTGGGGAAATGGAAACACCTGAGATTTACTCTGAGCAAATTTCAAGTATACATTACACTATTATTAACTACAGTCATCATGCTATCTCCAGAACCTATTCATTTTTGAAACTAAAAGTTTGTATCCTTTTATCAATATCTCCCCTCTCCCCCAACCCCCAGCTTTTGGTAATAACCATTCTACTCTCTGTTACTGTGAGTTTAACTTAAAATTCCACAGATAAGTAAGACTGCATAATATTTGTTTCTGTGTCTAGGTTATTTCACTTCATAATGTCCCCCAAGTTCATCCATGTTGTTGCAAATAGCAAGGTTTCCTTCTTTTTATTTTTCAGCTATTCTTTGCATGAATAATATATATATATAGTGAAATAGTTGATGTACAATATTATATGTTTCAGACATAAAACATAGTGACACATTGGTTGTTCAGAAGCATGTTGTCTAATCTCCACATACTTATGAATTTTCCAGTTTTCTTTACGTAATTTCTAGTTTCACACCACTGTAGTTAGAAAACAAATGAGCACTCTAATGGTAGAACTCTGCCGATCTCTAGTGTCACTAAGCTTTGTTTTTGATAACTGTGCAAAGTTATAGGGAAGAGGGAAAAGCACAGACGTTCCTGTATCTGTATCAACAGGAACTGAATGAAGAGAGGGAAGAAATTCCCCTGAGAATGTGTGACCACAAGTCAGACTTCTTGCATGCTTGTGGTCTAACTCATAATACCTGGGTAATGTGAAAAACCTCAAGCAGAGGAATTGTTTTAAATTGGAAATGTGTTGGCCTGCCTCCAGGCAACTGAAAACACGAGGGCAATCCTTTTTTCTGGGGGAAAGTGACATCAATGTAACCAAAGAAGTTTGACAAATAAAGGTTTACTTAGGATAATAGTACAGGGACTTCTCTGATGGTCCAGTGGCCCAGATTTCGCCTTCCAATACAAGGATTGCAGCTTTGATCCCTGGTTGGGAAGCTAAGATCCCACATAACTTGTCGCCAAAAAAATAAAGAAAACCACAATATAGAAGCAGTATTGTAACAAATTTAATAGTCTTTTAAAATGAGATTATAATTAAATGAACAAACAAATGAACCGGAAAAAACATCAGGAGTGGGAGCCAACAGAAATACAAGACAGTAAAATCAGACCAGCCAAAAGTGTACATGATGGAATTGACAGACTCAGAAGAAACAAAGTTTTAACAGGTGTCCAGGAATATTTTGGACTAGGTTATTCAGATCGGCCCCATTACTAAAAACCACAGTGAATGTTGGTTAAAAGAAAGATAAGTAAGAAAAACTCTGAAAGCATTGAAAACAGGACAAGGCTTAAAGAAAGTGAGAAGCCTGAAATTGCTTTTGCCTTGGGTGCATTTTCTATTCTGGGCAAATTTGAACTTTGGATTTTGACAGCCTTCTGGGGTAGAAGGGGCAGAGATCAAAGCCTGGTGGCCCCCAAGTTGAGGAGTTTAAGAGGAGGGTTTCACTACACTGAGTGGACCCACAGAGAGTGACAACTTAGGGTGAAACGGAAGTAAACTCACGTCTCTCTCTCCATCCAGGGTCTCTGAGAAAATTTTCCTTTTCTAATGGAGGGACTTCCCTGGTGGGCCAGTGGTTGAGACTCTACACTTTCCATACAGTAGGCATGGACAGGTTCCATCCCTGGTTGGGGAATTAAGATCCTGAGTGCCACATGGTGCAGCCAAGAAAAAGAGAGAAAAAATAGTGAAAAGTATAACATAGCCTAGCCTTTACATGGCCTTGCTGCTCAAAACACATTACCTTAAGCCCCCAGGCAAGTAGTGCCCTGAAGCAGCTAGGAGAAGGAAACACAAGTCCTCTCTGAAAGACTGGTTCTTCCTCTAAGGCCTCAAGAAAATCCTTCAGGTGAATTCATAAGGCAGATGAGTGTATTTGTCTTCCATTGCTGCTGTGACAAGATACTGCAAACTTGGTTGAGGCTTATAACAACACAAATTTGTTGTCTTATGATTCCAGAGGTCAGGAGTCAACGATGGGTCTCACTGCTAAAATCAAGGTGTCTACAGCAGATGTTATAAACTCAATGGACATGAGTTTGAGCAAGCTCCAGGAGGTGGTGATGGACAGGGAAACCTGGGTGCTACAGTCCATAGAGTCACAAAGTTGGACACAACTGAGCAACTGAACTGAACAGGGCTATGTTTCTTCTAGCTAGAGACGCTAGAGGCAACATTTGAAAATTATAGACCATGAATGAGAATCAGCAGGAAAGACAAATGAAATACACATGCATGCACATATATTGCTATATCATGAACCAGTTGGGTTTATTGTAGGAACGAAGGGTTGGTTTAACATCAGAGAATCTCATTACTGTAATTCACATTTTAAGAGATTAAAAGAGAAAAACTAATATGCTTGTTTCAGTGGATTAAAAAAAATACCTTTGAGGTAGTTGAATGTGCTGTTGCTTCAGTCATATTCGACTCTTTGCAACCCTATGGACTGTAGCCCACCAGGCTCCTCTGTCCATGGGATTCTCCAGGCAAAAATAATGGAGTGGGTTGCCATTTCCTACCCAAGGGGAATCTTCCCAACCCACGTCTCCTGGCAAGCAGATTTTATACCACTAGTGCCATCTGGGAAGCCCATGATTCAGTATCACAATTAAAACAATATTAGATTCCAATGGCTCCTATAACAAATTACCCTGAATTTCATGGCTTAAAGCAATAATTCTCTCACAGTTCTGAAGGCTGTAAATAAAAGACCTAAGCGTCAGTAGGGTCAGGCTCTACTCAGAGGAGACCTCCTCTTCTTGAGGAAGGTTGGTTCTAGCCTCTCACAATTATTGTCATTGATGGTGTTTTTTCACTGATGGTGACATCATTCTGACCTCAGCATGTGTCTTCACGTTGACCTCTCCTCTGTGTCTGTCTATAAAATTGCCCTCTCCCTCTTTCTTTTAAGGATACATGAGATCGCTTTTAGGGCCAACCCTGATAATTCAAGATAAATTCCAGTCAAGATCCTTAATCACATCTTTTGCCATATAAATTAATTTTCACTCTTGCTGTGTCACATGATATTCACATGGTCCAGCAATTCAGTTCAGTTCAGTCGCTCAGTCGTGTCCGACTCTTTGTTACCCCATGGATCGCAGCACGCCAGGCCTCCTTATTCATCACCATCTCCCGGAGTTCACTCAGACTCACGTCCATCGAGTCCGTGATGCCATCCAGCCATCTCATCTATGGACGGCCCCTTCTCCTCTTGCCCCTAATCCCTCCCAGCATCAGAGTCTTTTCCAGTGAGTCAACTCTTCACATGAGGTGGCCAAAGTACTGGAGTTTCAGCTTTAGCATCATTCGTTCCAAAGAAATCCCAGGATTGATCTCCTTCAGAATGGACTGGTTGGATCTCCTTGCAGTCCAAGGGACTCTTAAGAGTCTTCTCCAACATCTCCTGCCCCCAATCCCTCCCAGCATCAGAGTCTTTTCCAATGAGTCAACTCTTCACATGAGGTGGCCAAAGTACTGGAGTTTCAGCTTTAGCATCATTCGTTCCAAAGAAATCCCAGGATTGATCTCCTTCAGAATGGACTGGTTGGATCTCCTTGCAGTCCAAGGGACTCTTAAGAGTCTTCTCCAACACCACAGTTCAAATGCATCAATCCTTCGGCGCTCAGCCTTCTTCACAGTCCAACTCTCACATCCAAACATGACCACTGGAAAAACCATAGCCTTAACTAGACGGACCTTAGTCGGCAAAGTAATGTCTCTGCTTTTGAATATACTGTCTAGGTTGGTCATAACTTTTCTTCCAAGGAGTAAGTGTCTTTTAATTTCATGGCTTGGTATTAGGAAGTAAATATAACTTGGGGGAGGGGGACACTTTTTTCAGCATACCGCAAAACAAACCACAAAGGAATTATAAAAGATGATTTCCTTAACTTGTATTTTAATCAGAATCTAAAAACAGTGGCTAAAGCTAGTATTAATCATTGCTTTTAAAACCAGGAATAGGAATGGATGCCTGTTATTACCAGTTGTCCTATATTATCCCAGAAGCCCAAACCAACACAGCAAGATAAAGACATAAGAATTCTAAGAATTGAAAAGAAAAAGTATTATTTTAATATAACTATCTGAATGGAAAACTTTAAAAACATCTCCAGATAAGTTGTAGAATTAATAAGTTTAAGTCAATTGCATTTCTATATGTGCATATGTGGATTATATTAGCAACTGTAATGAGTTACAGAAATATATACCATGTGAAATAGCAACCCAAACAGTAGAGGGTGTTGGGCTTCCTGCTGTGATGGAATACTGGGACCACACTTGGCTTTTTATAGTAACAACTAAAGGATGTACAAAATATAAGCAACACTTGTTTTCAGACATTGGGCAATAGAGAAGGATAATAAAAATGTTATCCTGGACTTCCCTGATTGTCCAGTGCATAAGACACTGCTCCCAAGGCAGGGGTCCTGGGTTCAGTCCTTGGTCAGGGAACTGGTCCTGCATGACACAACAGAGATAAAATCCCAACTGCCGCATCTAAGACCCGGCACAGCCAAATAAATAAATATATTTTTTAAATCTTTTAAAATTAGTTATCCCAACAATACCTCTAGTTTCTTCCTGGTGGCTCTTTCTGAACCACAGTGGGAGGATGAGGAGCCCAAACAGCATGAGAGTCTTACTGAGTTGAAGAGACAGTTCAGATTTTCAAAAGGGGCTGGAGTTGGAGGGCGGGATACTCCAGAGGAGAGAGCTATGTGCAGAAAGCGCTCCAGAAATTCATCATAAAGGTCACCTTGAGTTTTGGCTGAATACAAAGCAACATGTGTCTAGAGAAAACCCTACAAGATCAGGCAAAGCAAAGCACTTGGGAGCTCAAAGCTGAATAATTCGCAGAACTAGGAGAGACTGAATTCTCATCAACCAGAGCAGAGAAACCTTACTGAAAAGCTGGGAAGAACTATAGACACACAAATACACACCTACATGCACACACGATGATGGTGTGTATCAAAGAAACAGGAACCAACTGAGAGAGTTCCCAGTGCCAAAGCAGGAGCAGGTTCAGTTCAGTTCAGTTCAGTCGCTCAGTCGTGTCCGGCTCTTTGCGACCCCATGAATCGCAGCACGCCAGGCCTCCCTGTCCATCACCAACTCCCAGAGGTCACTCAGATTCACGTCCATCGAGTCAGTGATGCCATTCAGCCATCTCATCCTCGGTCGTCCCCTTCTCCTCCTGCCCCCAATCCCTCCCAGCATCAGGGTCTTTTCCAGTGAGTCAACTCTTCACATGAGGTGGCCAAAGTACTGGAATTTCAGCTTTAGCATCATTCCTTCCAAAGAACACCCAGGGCTGATCTCCTTCAGAATGGGCTGGTTGGATCTCCTTGCAGTCCAAGGGACTCTCAAGAGTCTTCTCCAACACCACAGTTCAAAAGCAGGAACAGTTTACATAAAATAAAATACTATTGAATTATAATCCAAGAGTTTTAACCACATTCAAGGAGTGAAGGCAGTATTGTTACGATATCAGTTCTCAAAACGTTTTAAATGTTCAATGCACTTTTCTAAAAAAGCAGGGTCTTTTTTCCCCTAGAAATAGACAGGCTGATTCCAAATATTATATGGAGATGAAAAGGATTTAGAATACTACAACAATTTAAAGGAAAATTGGAAGGATTGCTAATACATGATTTAAAAAAAAGAGGAAGGGTATTTCCCTGAGAGTGGTTAGGCCTTGGAACTTTCACTGCTGTGGCCAGGTTCAGTTCCTGCTTGGGGAAACCAAGATCCCACAAGTCATCTGGTGTGGCCAAAATAAATAAATAAATTGTTATTATTATAAAGCTACAGGTTCAAGGCAATGTGGTAGTGTGGCATGAATCTATGTATCAATATTTCACTAGAAAGGATTAGAAAATTTGGAAACAGATGTCATATATACATATCCCCACAGATATACAGTCTATTCTTTTTTTAGAAGCATCTATTTTTGGCTGTTCCGGGTCTTCACTGCTGCATGGCTTTTCTCTAGTTGCACTGACCACGGCTTCTCACTGAGGTGGCTTCTCCGACTGCGGGGCACGCGCTCCAGGGCATATGGCTTCAGCAGTTGCAGCTCGTGGGTTCTAGTGCTCGGGCTTAGTAGTTATGGTGCTGGGCCTTAGTTGCTCTGCAGCATGTGGGATCTCCCTGGGTCAGGGATTGAACCTGTGTCTCCTGCATTGGCAGGCAGATTCTTATTCACTGTGCTACCAGGGAAGTCCAGTTTATTCATTTTCAACAAAGGTGTCAAGGTAATTTATCGTCTTTCCAAGAAATAGCAGTGGAAAAAAGGGGGATCCATATGACAGGAAATGTGCCTCAATATTAAAAACAGATAAAAATTAGGAGGAGATGGGACAGTACATGGAGGGAGGGTGGATTGGGGAGAACCGGGAAGATCATTTCATGGAAGTCACAGCAATGGCTACTTCTGGTTACTTCTCTGGTTTTACCATTTCCTCTGATTACTCTGTCTATAATTTCAGCTCCTTGAATGAGATATTCTATGGTTTGATTCTAGACAATGCCATGCTATTTCATTTTGCTGGAATGCTTTCTATACATTTCCTCTTTGAGTTTTCTTTTGATTAATCAGCAAATGCATACATTATTTACGGCTTCTTTGATGGCTCAGATGGTAAAGAATCTGCCTGACACCCAGGAGACCAGGGTGTGATCCCTGGGTTGGGAAGATCTCCTGGAGAAGGGAATCGCTACCCACTCCAGTATTCTTGCCTGGAGAATTCCATGCTCAGAGGAGCCTGGTGGGCTACAGTCCATGAAGTTGCAAAGAGTCACACATGACTAATCGACTAACTCTTTCACATTACAATATTTATAACATATTAAAGAGTTTTTTGAAAGAACACCTGTGTAACCCTCATTGAAAAAGTGAAAGTGAAGTCGCTCAGTCATGTCCAACTCTTTGCTACCCCATGGGCTGTAGCCTACCAGGCTCCTCTGTCCATGAGATTTTCCACGCAATAGTCCTGGAGTGGATTGCCATTTCCTTCTCCAGGGGATCTTCCCAACCCAGGGATTGAACCCAGGTCTCCCACATTGTAGACATACGCGTTACTGAGATTTCTAAAATCAACCCTAGCTTTGGTATTAGCTAGGAGAACCCACACACTCAGAATGTGGTCATTTTCACAGTATGATTTATTACAGTGTAGGGGGCTTCCCAGGCAACACTAGTGGTAAACAAAGTGAGTAAAGAACCTACGTACAATTGCAGGAGATGCAACAGACGTGGTTTTGATCCCTGCGTCAGGAAGATCCTCTGGAGGAGGTAATGGCAGTCCGCTCCAGTATTCTTGCCTGGGAATTCCCACGGACAGAGGAGCTTGGAAGGCTGCATTCCAGGGGTCACAAAGAATTGGACATGACTGAGTAATTGAGCAAGGATACGAAACAAAATCAGCAAAGGAAAAAGGCACAAGGAAGCCAGTTGCAAGCTTCTAAGAGTCCGCTCCCAGGAGAGTCTTATAGATGTGATTAACTCTTCCAGCAATGAGTTGTGGCAACACACATAAAATGTTGCCTGCCAGGGAAGCTCATTAGCGACTCGGCGCCAGGAGTGTTCCCTGGGAACTGGACCTGCAGGCTCCCTCTGCCTGGCATATATTGAAAACCAAAATTAAAGACTTCTGGATGGAAAGCAAGTGTCTGGGATAAACCATATTGTCTAGGCACAGTGAGCCACTCTTATCAGGCAATGGTGGGAATCCCTCCCCTCAAGATGAAATCTAACATCCCAGACACCAGCCAAGGTCAAACTTGCAGGCAGGTCTTTCTAAGGATAGCATCTCAGGCCTGCTATTTATTCTGGTGCACTTTCTGTTTATTCCCATTCCAAATCCCGAAACCTCCATCCCAAACACTCACCCTCCATCCATCGAGTAACCACTCAGTTAATGAGTATTGGCTGTGTCCTTGCTATTTCCCCCCTACAGATTTATTTCATATGTATGTGTGCCTATGGACTTCCCTGGTGGCTCAGATGATAAAGAATCTGCATGCAATGCTGGAGTCCTGGGTTTGATCCCTGGGTTGGGAAGATCCCCTAGAGAAGGGAATGGCAATCCACTTCAGTATTCTTGCCCAGAGTCCCATTGACAGAAGAGCCTGGCAGGCTACAGTCCATGGGATGGGAAAGAGTTGGACACGACTTGGCTGCTGAAGAGCATAATACTATTCTAATATTTTAGGCTTTTATATGTCATTATATGGCATGTTGGTTCCACCTTATTGCTCTTCTGTTGAAAAAATTGACTTTCTTATTTCTTGATTCTTTTTATATATGAAACTGGAAATAATTTACCTACTCTCATACATATCCATAGATGTTTTTATTGGGATCCTATTAAATTTACAAATAAGTTCAAAGGAATTGACATCCTTTTGAAATTTAGTCTTCTGTGTAGAGATAGATAATAAGATAGACATATATTTTTTGATGATAAGTGCTAAATAAGAGAAGGAGACCAGAAGGTGGGGATGGAGGCTGCTATTCTAAACAGGAGAGACTTATTGATATTTATCTAATTAATTAATTAATTTGGCCATGTGGGGTCTTAGCTACAGTACATGGGATCTTCACTCTTCATTGCCGCACACAGGATCTTTAGTTGTGATATGTGAATTCTTAATTGCAGCATGTGGGGTCTGGTTCCCTGACCAGGGGTCAGAACCAGGCCCCCTACATTGTCTTAGCCACTGGATCACCAGGCAATCCCCCTGATGATATTTTAGTATAGACTCTAATGAAGTGAGGAAGGGAGTTCATGTTCCAGATAGAGGGAGTGACAAGTTCAAAGGCCCTCAGGAATTGATCTCAGCTAGGAGCACAAACAGCTCATCCATAGTCACAGGAGATCAGGCAAACTGCTGAGATGTGGTTTGATGGGTAGATGCAGTGGTAGGCTGGGGTAGACAGTCTCCTGTTTTCTTAGTGAAAGAGAAAGCTGTGCAGAATGAGGATCTGGAAGGCAGTGTTAAGAGGAGAAGGGAAGGACTTCACTGGTGGTCCAGTGGTTAAGAATCTGTCTTGCAGTGCAGGGGACACAGGTTCAATCCCTGGTCCAGGAAGATCCCACATGCTGAGGAGCAACTTACACTGTGTACCACAACTGAAGCCCTCAGCTCTAGAGTCTGTGCTCCGCAACAAGAGAAGCCACCACACAGAGAAGGCCCTGCACAGCAGCTCAAGAGGAGCCCCTGGTCTCTGCAACTAGAGACAAGTCCACGTGTAGTGACGGAGACCCAGCACAGCCAAAAATAAATGAATACAAGGGGACCGTGGTATTTCTAGCAGGTGGCATGAAGGGCCTATTCAAGACTACTACTACTACTAAGTCACTTCAGTCGTGTCCGACTCTGTGCGACGCTATAGACGGCAGCCCACCAGGCTCCCCCGTCCCTGGGATTCTCCAGGCAAGAGCACTGGAGTGGGTTGCCATTTCCTTCTCCAGTGCATGAAAGTGAAAAGTGAAAGTGAAGTCGCTCGGTCGTCTCTGACTCTTAGCAACTAGTGACTGTGAATTCACAGTGAGAATTGTGTTCAGTTCTCAGCCACGTTCAACCACGTGGGTAGAGGCTTGGAGGAGGCAAGAGGTGGACTTATTCAGGGTTGTGACTTAACCAAGAAGGAATCACAAGGCAACAGAAGGACAAGAAAACGGAGGATGAAGTGTTTGGGAATATGGTAACAGTGACCGTGCAATTCCTGCCAGATAAGGAGAGAAATAAGAACAGAAGTAGGCAAGGGACCGTGACCTTTCTTGAGTCTGTTAAACTAGCCCATCAGAATTATTTTGTAAAATGTACTGTATAACTAGCTTTTTAGAGATTATCCTTCAAACTATAAATCTGTGAAGAGGCTGTTAATTATTTGAATGAATTAAAGAACTTAATTATTAGTACTCTTAACAAACCTGAACATTTTTCTATCCCTTGAAGTTATCATATAACCAAGAATATAACAGTGGTTAAAGATTCTCTTATTAAACTTCAACATCAATCATAAAAGGAAATTGACCTTTGTAATACTCAAATAATTCTTGGTATTTATGATGTTAAACACATGCCTGGAGCGAGTAATTAAAATGGACAGAAGGTGGGGATTTCCCTAGCAGTCCAGTGGTTAAGACTCCATGCTTCCAATGGAGGGGCATGGCTTTGATCTCTGCTTGGGGAACTAGGATCCCACGTGCTGTGCGACACAGTCAAAGGAAAATAAAATAATAAAAAAATTTTTAATTCACATAAAATGGGGAAATTTTGGAGAATAGTTAAGATAACTGCTCCACTGGAAGCCCAAGCCTTTTTCATTTTTGGTGTACCAGAATAGCAAATCTGATTAATCACCATTTTATATTCCTTCTTCCCTTCCAAGGGATCTGAGAAATCCTAGGCCTCTCTGAAAACAAGGCCATAATTTGTGAAGTACTGATTCATTGTCCAGATATAGTTAAGCTGACTTCTTTTTCATTTCTAACTCAATAAAGCATCAAACCTGTATTTCCTTTCCTCCTCTTCCTCCTATATTTCCTTCCATTCTTCATAAAATCTCAGAGTTGAAAAGAATAAGAATACACCAGTGCTTGGCCCCTACGTGCATTTTTGACAAGGATCATACAGTGCCAGTGATAGAGAAGTCTGATTCATTGTCCAGTTGATTTCAGCTCCGTTTGCTATAAAGTTTTATCTCAAACTGAGCCCAAATATGCTGCCATAAAAACGTTCACCCATTTGTCTCAGGCTTGTACCCAAAGTCACACGACATAGATTTTATTTCTCTCCCACAGTATAATCCTTCAAGGAATGTTTTAAAAAACGGCCACACTTTTTACTCGACATAAACAGCTATACTTTTGCTCACTTCTTTTAGTTGCTCTTCATATGATCATCTCGCCAGCCAAACCTTTGTCCTCAGATCAGCTCCAGAGGGTGGTTTTCCTCCTCGACGGTGGCTCCCAACACAGTACTACAGTTAAGGATGGCCTGCCTCAGAGAAGACCAGACCTGTGAAGGCCTCTATGATACTTCCATTCGGACTTAAAATCCCGTTTGCTATTTATAGCATCTGTATCGCACTGCATTTGTTGCTGCTAAACTGTACTCCTATGCGGTCGGTTTCCTGGGCCAAGTTCCAGCCGTTACATTTGTCTATGCTAAACTTTGTTCTCCTGGATTAAGCCCATCATTTCAACCGACTACCTTTTTGACTGTCATTCTGTCAAAGCTATTAGCCTTCTACATTTACCTTATCTAAGGATGTAATCAGTGCATCTCAATGTCATTATGTCAATAATGATATAAAAAAGTCTGATTACTAAGCAGTCTGCTCTTTAGCTTTAAAGCCCTCTCTCAGCCCTTGTTTCAGCCTTTCCTGATTACTTCACTGAATGCAGATCCACCCACGTCACATCATCTTGTCCACAAAAGCATCGTGGGATGCTTGACATTCCTTCTAAATGCTATAGTACTCTTTTCAGAAATCATCTTTAAGTACAACTCCATGGTGGGTACCATGGCTTTAAGCCTACAGCTAAAGCCCTCCCTTTCATGACTGCAATTCTGCACAGACCACAAAGGGCTTTGAAGACCTCTGACTCAAGATAATGGACTGAGCACAAGCTATTGCCTCGAGTTCCTTCAGAGACTCCACTGATATTTCGCTATGAAATTGTAAAAAGTCATATAAACACTGTAAGAGGGAAAATGGTGAGGGGATTTGTCAGCAGATAAGAAATTTCAAACAAATCTGGAAGGCCAAAGGAGACAGAAGCATCTTAATGTAATGGGGGAGCTGGAGCTCAAACTGCAGTTCAGTTTTGGGGTGTGAGCTAAGTTGTTTCAGTTGTTCGACTCTTTGTGACCCCATGGACTGTAGCCTCAGGCTCCTCTGTCTTGGGATCCTCCAGGCAAGAATGCTGGAGTGGGTTGCCATGCCCTCCTCCGGGGATCTTCCCGACCCAGGAATCGAAACTGCAGCTCCTGCATTGTCAGGGGGATTCTTTACGCTGAGCCACCAACGAAGCCCCTCAGGAGCTGTGTAGTTAGGAGACCAGTCAGAATCTGTGAATCAGAGAACAGGAAAGCAGAGGGGGGCTGAAAACATGGAAGAGCTGTGCTAATCTGCTCCCAGCTTCCTGCTTCACCTGCCAGAGGCTGCATCACCAAAAGAAAAAAAAATATCCTGATACCTAAGGAAATTAAACTGTTTGAAGGCTATGTTTTCCGCTATGAGTCCTGGGTTGGACTCCCTAAAGAAGAAGTACAGCAGCCACACTAAATGTCTCTCCAGCACATAACAGCTTCCCATTTAGGGAACGAGGCTTAACAGGAGGCAGTAGGAGAAACTCACACCGTAAGGTGAAATAACCCATCACCTCTTTTATCCTTAAATATAAGGGGACTAGGGCTTCCCTGGTGGCTCAGTGGTCAAGGATCTACTGCCAGTGCAGGAGACGCAGGTTTGATCCCTGGGTCAGGAAGAAACTCTGCAGGATAAACGGCAACCCGCTCCAGTATTCTCGCCTAGAAAATCCCATGGACAGAGGAGCCTGGTGGGCTACCGTCCATGAGGTCACAAAGAGTCAGATACGACTTACTGACATTGTAAACAACAACAGTGAAGGAACTAACAAAGATCAACAGATTTATCAGGGGAAAAAAAACACATGAATGAGCTAGATCAAGATACACAAGAAAATCCCAGAGGAAATAGATAATTCAAGAAACAAAAAAGGGCTTGAAATAAAATAGTCTCAGAAAATACTATATAGATAAAACAGAACACTTTGAAAAAGAAACATTATAAGAAAGGGCTACTATTGACTAATAATAAGAATGTGACAATAAAAATATTTCAACAGAACTAGAAGATAAAAGTTGAGAATTACCCCATGTACCTCTCAAGGATTAACGGGCATAAGAATCACCCGGGGATCTTATTAGCAGAGTCCAATTCGGTAGTTTTGCGGTGAGACCTGAAGCTCTACATTTCTAACAAGCTCCCAGGTGAGGCCGATGCTGCTGGGCCATGAACACACTTTGAGTAGAAAGGCCATAGGTAACAGAAGTTTTAAAAAATGAGAGCGAGTCCAAATTTATGAAATAAGGAAAAGAAGAGAGGAACTTCCCTGGTGATCCAGTGGTTAAGAATCCACTTTGCAAGGGGTGCAGGTCCGATCCCTGGTCAGGCAGCTACGGTCCTGCACGCTGTGGGGCGACTGAGCCCACGAGCTGCAACTCCTGAAGCCGGTGTGCTTTGGAACCCGAGTGCCACAGCTGGAGAGCCAGGGCGCTGCAATGAAAGATCTCGTGTGTGCAGCTAAGACCCAGTGCAGCCAAATGAATGAAGAGTACAGCTCTTTAAAAAGAGAGGACAGAAAGACATCTAGGGAAGTCAACATATGCAACTAATTGAAGTGGCAGGAAGAAAAAATGGATAATGTGTGTCAAAGAAATAATAGAAGAGACCTCCTAGAATTGGAAAGGGATTCAGGTCATCAGATTAAAAGGGCTCATTACTCAGTAGGGTGAATCTTTAAAAGGCTCACTTCTAGACACATTCACACGCAATTTCAGAATGCTAGAAAATAAGTAAATATAAAGATCCTAAAAGCTTCCAGCGAGTAAAAAGTAGGACGACTACAAAGGAGTTTGAAGGAGATGTATATAAAATTTCCATTAGATGGATTGGATGCTAGGAGGCAATGCCTTCGAAATTCTGCGTGTAGACACTTAGGAGGTGAATTTTTAGGTCCAGTTACTCTTGATCATTCCAGTCAGGGTAGGACAGAGACATAACTAAGGTGTAACAGACATTGAACTTTGGCTGATACATTTCCATTCCCACCTGCCTTTCCAATGTGTGTATGTGTGTGTGTACACATACATGCTAAGTCGTGTCTGACTCAGCTACCCCATGGTCTGTAGCCCGGCAGCCTCCTCTGTCCATGGAATTTTCCAGTATAGTGGAGTGGGTTGTCTGGGTCGATCTTCTCAACCCAGAGATCGAACCTTCATCTCTTGCATCTCCTGCACTGGCAGGTGGATTCCTCACCACTGCATCAAATAGAGACTGGTAAATCCCCGTGCCTGCTTATAAGCTTTGTACAGCTAAGGAGTGGCCATCAGACTCCTGTCTGTCAGTGAGACATAGGTAAAGATCTGCTGAAGATACTTCTGTAGAACTTGGTCCAAATTTCCTGTGTGCTCCAAAAGAAGTTTTGTTTGCTGGTTGGTTATATAACTATTTATGTGAAATTATTACCATGTTAAAGAATCTGTGTCTTCACTTACTTTTCCTATGCTTTGTTATTAAATTTCTGAGAAGATCTGTTAAAATCTCAGCTACATTTATCAATTTATCAATCTTCCCTTGTAATTTTACCAATTATTGCTGCTGCTATTGTGCTGCTAAGTCGCTTCAGTCTTGTCTGACTCTGTGCGACTCCGTGGACGGCAGCCCACCAGGCTCCTCTGTCCCTGGGATTCTCCACGCAAGAATACTGGTGGGTTGCCATTTCCTTCTCCAATACATGCATGCATGCTAAGTCGCTTCGGCCTTGTCCGACTCTGTGCGACCCTATGGACAGCAGCCCGCCAGGCTCCTCTGTCCACAGGAATCTCTAGGCAAGAATACTGGAGCGGGTTGCCATTTCCTTCTCCAACTAATTATCACTACATTATCTCTTAAGACATTAGAAATTGCTTCTTGGTTATACTATTAACCTTAATGCTCCATTTGCCTCTAGAGCTGAGTGAGTTTGCCATCATTTCTGGAACTGGGAGGTTGCCTATACCATGAGGGGCTCTTCATGGTTTAAGATAGAACATTTTATAAATATTCCAAAGATACTTAAAACTTACTGATGTAGGGTACTTGCTCTTTTAAATGTATCTCTAATAACTGACCATTCAGTTCAGCTCAGTTCAGTTGCTCGGTCGTATCAGACTCTTTGTGACCCCATGAACTGCAGCACACCAGGCTTCCCTGTCCGTCACCAACTTCAGAGCTTACTCAAATTCACGTCCATCAAGTCAATGATGCCATCCAACCATCTCATCCTCTTCATCCCCTAGTCCTCCCGCCTTCTCTGACCATTATTGACCCCTGTTTGTTTGTTTTTTTTCAAAAATCAATTCTTCTGTAATGGTCAACATCAATCATGAAACAAAAATCTTTTGAATCTTTTCATTTTTGGCAAGCAGTTTCAGGATAAGTTATTCAGTCTTCTCCCCCTCCCTCTTTCCTTCTTTTATTCTTGTTTTAATATAATCCTAAGTTCAGATATATTTAATAATAAAATAATTAATAAAAGTAATAAGATAAAAATTACTTTTAATATTAGCTAATCTCATTTTGAGAGCAATCTTTAATATGTGTTTTGTTTTATAGTGAATTTAAGTTTTCTATTTTTGCATATTGTAGCTTGTTTCAGTTCTTACCACTCATTTTTGTGCCCTGAAGTCTGCTTTGTCTGGGCATGAAGCAAAAAGCAACTTTAAATCTTACTCATATATGAGGGAAGATATGGCTACAGACTAAGATCAAAGGGATTAGGCATAGCCTTGGGTGTTTCATGTATATTTCACGTTGACCCCAGTTAATGAAGAGCAAAATTAACAGCTTTTCCCCACCAACCCTTGGGTATTTTATACCCATACCACTGAATATGGGAGTTCATGGCACAGGACTAATTTTATTTGTGATCTCTGGCAAAAGACTCCAAGTGATTTCGACTATATAGGCATAATTTCGGATTCTTCATAGCTGAGAATCTTGGGGCAAGAAAATTTCCTGAATCCCAACTTAGGGTCCTTGACATGATTTTTTTAGTGTTCTAGTGCTGAAAAACCATTGATATGTCCCTTCTCCATTTAATTAAAAAAAAATACTGAACTGTAGAATAGATGTTGGAGGACCCAATGCAATTCTGGCATTTCTCATGCTGACCTCAGCATGGTTTAACAACATAAAGATTTCAAAAACAATTCTCATGTATTAGGATCCTGTTTTCAGAGCACCTTAAACATGTGTGTAGTTGGCTTACATAGTCAAGGAACACAGGTCACATTTCTCCCCAAAATCTCAGTAGGCCACAGTGGCAAAAATCTAATGCCTATAAGGGTCAGGAGGTAAAACAAAATGAGGCACTATGGGTGAACTAATGAAGAAGGCTGGGTTTGTTGTGTTTACAAAAAAAAAAAAAAAAAAATACCCCTTGTAAGAGAGAGAGAGTTTTTCCACCTCTGGGCAGTTGTGGCTAAAAACTGTTTGCACAACACAAATTTTACATGAATACTTCCTGTGTTAATTTTTGCAACTATTGATACTTAGAAACATTTTAGTATCTACACATTTTATTTATTTATATATGCTTCAAAGGCCAACAGAACACACCAGTGAACTAAATTCAAGCCAGTGGGTACCAATTTGCGACCTCTGTTGCATATATATATATATATTTAATGCCTTGTGACATACGTGTTAATATACCATCTTTGTTTTCTTTCTGACTTCAGTCTTTATGACAAATTCTAGGTCCATCTGTACAAATGACCCAATTTTGTTCCTTTTTATGTCTGCGAAATATTCTATTGCACATATGTACCACATCTTAGGCCTCTCAGATGGCTCAGTGGTAAAGAATCTGCCTGCCAATGCAGGAGATGCAGGAGACTCAGGTTCGATCCCTGGGTCAGGAAGATCCCTTGACGGAAGAAGTGGCAACGTACTCCAATATTCTTGCCCTGGATAGTCCCCTGGATAGAGGAGCCTGGCGGGGTATATAGTTCATGGGGTTGCAAAGAGTTGGACACAACTGAGTGAGCACAAACGCACATCACATATTAATGCATGTGTGTGGAAATCTAGAAAAATGGTGCAGAAGAACCTAGTTTCAGGGCATGAATAGATAGGCGGACATAAAGTATGGACCTATGGACACAGAGAAGGAAGGATAGGGTGGGATAAATTGGGAGATTAGGTTTGACATAAATAAACTACCGTGTGTAAAACATACCTAGTGGGAACCTGCTCAATAACACAGGGAGCTCAGTCCTGTGCTCTGTGATGACCTAGGTGGGTGGGGTGGAGGGGTGAGGTGACAGGAAGGTCCAAGAGGGAGGGGATATGGGTACACATGTAGCTGATTCATTTCACTGTACAGAAGAAACTAATACATCATAAAGCAATTATACTCCTATGAAAATAAATACCTTCTAGTCTGACCAGGCAGGATAATTCAGATTAAATTTCCCATCATTTAAAGGTGTGGGAATGGGATTTTCAGGATGAGATTTAAGTTGACTGAAAGAAAATTAAGAAATTTGCTTTCTTACAGGTTGGCATGTGTGATACAGTAACTCATTACACAAATAATACTTTGGTATCTGATGGTGCCTCTTCTTACTGAGTTCAAAAGTTCTGCATGAGATATCTGATGTTTACTAAGCTCCATCCCAGAGACCAAATCTCCAATCAGAATGTGATTTACCAGGCTTATAAACTTAAATCTTTTTTTAGTAGTCATGATTATAAATACTGATTGATTCCTCTTTGCTCTGATAAGTGCATTAGCATTAGACCAGTTTCCTTACCTGTTCTCTGTATTTCAAGATCTGGCTACCCATCAATAGGGATTTAATTTTTTTTTTCCTCAGAGTCTTTGAAGTGTATTATGGATAGGACAAAATTGTTTTTCATCTCACTTCCAGAGTAGTTTTCTAACAACCACATAAAACATTTCAATTGCAAATGCAGCTACTCTAAATAGCTAGGCAAATTAGCATAAATACAGAAGTGAAAGCCATTAGGATGGTCCTAACTTAAGTCAGGCGACAAGAGGAAATTTTAGTGAACCAAAAAAGGGTAAACGTAGAGAATTCACAGAACTGGTGCTGCAGTTCTGGCCGTGGGGGCCTACAGCTGTGCATTCTTCCCCCTAAGCCCAGGGCATTTCACATCTTTTGGCTGTTCGATGTATACTTACTACAGGAATGAATGGCTAGGTCTCCTGGCTTTCACATGGAATCTATCCTAAATGCCCCTGTTGCATTAATATCACGAAAAAGCTGGTTTCATCACGTCATTCCTCTGCTCAAACAATACCCTTGCATTATCTATTGACTCAAAGTAAAAATTTTCCGGGCCTGAATAAAATCTTGTTTTAATTATTGCTACTTCTAAAAGAAATAGAGGAAAACAACAGAATGGGAAAGACTAGAGATCTCTTCAAGAAAATTAGAGATACCAAGGGAACGTTTCATGCAAAGATGGGCTCGATAAAGGACAGAAATGGTATGGACCTAACAAAAGCAGAAGATATTAAGAAGGGGTGGAAAGAATACACAGAAGAACTGTACAAAAAACATCTTCACGACCCAGATAATCATGATGGTGTGATCACTCATCTAGAGTCAGACATCCTGGAATGTGAAGTCAAGTGGGCCTTAGAAAGCATCACTATGAACAAAGCTAGTGGAGGTGATGGAATTCCAGTGGAGCTATTTCAAATCCTGAAAGATGATGCTGTGAAAGTGCTGCACTCAATATGCCAGCAAATTTGGAAAACTCAGCAGTGGTTACAGGACTGGAAAAGGTCAGTTTTCATTCCAGTCCCAAAAAAAGGCAATGCCAAAGAATGCTCAAACTACCACACAGTTGCACTCATTTCACACGCTAGAAAAGTAATGCTCAAAATTCTCCAAGCCAGGCTGTAGGAATACATGAACCGTGAACTTCCTGATGTTCAAGTTGGTTTTAGAACAGGCAGAGGAACCAGAGATCAAATTGCCAGCGTCCACTGGATCATCGAAAAAGCAAGAAAATTCCATAAAAACATCTATTTCTGCTTTATTGACTATACCAAAGCCTTTGACTGTATGGATCACATTAAACTGTGGAAGATTCTTAAAGAGATGGGAATATCAGATCACCTGACCTGCCTCTTGAGAAATCTGTATGAAGGTCAGGAAGCAACAGTTAGAACTGGACATGGAACAACAGACTGGTTCCAAATAGGAAAAGGAGTATGTGAAGGCTGTATATTGTCACCCTGCTTATCTAACTTCCATGCAGAGTACATCAGGAGAAACGCTGGGCTTGAAGAAACACAAGCTGGAATCAAAATTGCCAGAAGAAATATCAATAACCTCAGATATGCATATGACACTACCCTTATGGCAGAAAGTGAAGAGGAACTCAAAAGCCTCTTGATGAAAGTGAAAGAGGAGAGTGAAAAAGTTGGCTTAAAGCTCAACATTCAGAAAATGAAGATCATGGCATCCGATCCCATCACTTCATGGGAAATAGATGGGGAAACAGTGGAAACAGTGTCAGACTTTATTTTTGGAGGCTCCAAAATCACTGCTGAGCGACTGAACTGAACTTCTAAAATAAATGAGCTCTTGCCCCAGCCAACCACGTTATTTAGCATACTTCTTAAAATACACATGTGCACACACACATACTCAACCTGTCCCATCTCTGAAGCCTAATTAAAGCTTCTCCATCCTGTTAGCTTCTGTGGGGTGTTTATTGTCTTCATGAAATACTCCTTGGGCACAGCAGCTTGCTTTGCTTTTGCTTTTACCTTAATAATCATCAATATCTGGCTCTTATAAATGCAGACTCCTTGACTCTTCCTGAGACCTAATCAATAAGCTCTCCAGAGGAGGAGTCTGGAAATTTCCTCTGGGAGATACTTTGACTGGAAAGTTTAGGAAACTGACATATCACGCTTTCCTTTGTCATGGAATCATTGATAGCCTTTTATTGTTATCTGTCTGTCTCCTCAGGAAGGTGTACGTGTGTGTTTAGTTCCTCAGTCGTGTCTCACTCTTAGAGACACCGTGGGCTGCAGCCCGCCAGGCTCCTCTGTCCATGTGATTCTCCAGGCAAGAATACTAGAGTGGGTTGCCATGCCTTCCTCCAGGGGATTTTCCCAGTCCAGGGATCGAACTCAGGTCTCCCACATTGCAGGCTGATTCTTTACTGTCTGAGCCACCAGGGAAGCCCAAGAACACCCACTGGAGTGGGTAGCCTGTCCCTTCTCCAGGGGAACTTTCTGACCCAGGAATTGAACCCGGGGCTCCAGCACTGCAGGCGAATTCTTTATCAGCTGAACTACCCGGGAAGCCCGCTCTTAATGCATAGGGATTATATTTATGTTCCTTCTTTTTACTCTTCCATGTTGAACATTATGCTGGTAATAGATGATTTACCAGTTCCTGTTATTTGAATGCATCATCCGGTAAAAATTTTGCCAAGGCAAATCTTTTTTTTAAAATGTGAATTTCTGGACTTACTTACAAGGTAGGAAGAGACTCGAGGATTTAGAGAACAAATTTATAGTTGGGAAAGGGGTGGGGGAGAGAAGGGAGGAAGGGATAGTTAGGAAGTTTGGGATGGACATGTACAGGCTGCTACATTTAAAATGGATATCCAACAAAGACCCACTGTACAGCATATGGAACTCTGCTCAATATTACATGGCAGCCTGGATGGGAGGGGAGGTTGGGGGAGAATGAATACGTGTCTATGTATGGCTGAGTCCCTTTGCTATTCACCTGAAACTATCATAACATTGTTTGTTAATCAGTTGTACTCCAATACAAAACAAAAAAAAATTTTTTAATGTGATTTGCAACATTGGTCCCTAATAGAAGTATTTGTGAAGACACTTTCTAGCTTAAACCATTCCTTTTTATTTAGATAAGAAAAGAATCAAAATATATCTAGATTCAATGTTAAAAATGAAAAAAGGTCATAAACTGTGGTGAAATGCTTACTCACCAGAGATTGTATATTTAAACATGATGTTAGAACAAATTCAAGAATAAAAAAAAAAATCCTCCATGAGTACTTGAGTAAGCCCGAAATGTGAAATGGAAAAGTGAGGCCTTTGAAACTGGAGTCAAACATCTTAAAATACATGATCAGTTTTGATATTTAAATAAAAAGTTTAGTGAATAGAACCTTGGTTTAATACTACAGCGTCTTCTTCAGTTTGAGTTGCACCAATACTTCATTTTATTTTGAAAGTCTTTACTATTGGGTGTCTTTTTGTTGATCTTCATAATTCATGAGTTCCCTGTATAAAACGAGAAAATAGAAGTTACCTCTGCTTTCGTAAGATGTGAAAGGTACATATAACTCCTATTCGCCAGCTTGAAATAGAATTAACTGTTGTTCACCTACTCTATGTGCCTTTGATCTGATGAAAATGACACAGTAAATAGCTGTTTACAAAGTTTTATAGGTGCACATCTCTGACTGTCTGATAAAAGATGGGTGTATAAGAAGTTAGTTTTAGCTTCAATGAATTTCTTAAGAGAAGGAGAAAACTGCATTTCTAGGAGAGAAGAAAACCTGACCAGTGATTTGCTATTTTTAAAAAAACTTTATTTATATTAACTGGAGGATAATTATTTTACAATATTGTGATGGTCTTTGCCGTATGTCAACATGAATTGGCCACAGGCATACATGTGACCCCTCCCTCCTGAACCCACCCCATCCCTCCAGATTGTAACAGAGCATCAGCTTTGGGCTCCCTGAGTCACACGTCTGACTCCCACTGGCTATCTATTTTACATATGGTAATGTCTATGTTTCAATGCTGTTCTCTCAAGTCATCCCACCCTCTCCTTCTCCCACTGTGTCCAAAAGTCTATTCTTTATGTCTCCATCTTTTTTGCTGTCCTGCACATCAGTTCATCAGTACTATCCTTTATATTCTATGCATATGTGTTAATATACAACATTTGTCTTTCTCCTTCTGATTTACTTCACTCTGTATGATAGATTCTAGGTTCATCCACCTCATTAGAATCAACTCAAGTGCGTTCCTTTTTATAGCTGGTAATATTCCATTGTGCATATGTACCACCATTTCTTTATCCATTCATCTGCTGATGGGCATCTAGATTGCTTCCATGTCCTAGCTATCATAAATAGTGCCGCAATGAACATTGGGGTACTTGTGTACTCCCACCAAGAGTGTACAATGGGACCCTTTTCTCCACACTTGATGTTTGTAGATTTTTTTTTAATGATGCTCATTCCACTGGTGTGAGATGATACCTCATTGCAGTTTTTTTTTTTTTGCATTCTCTAGTAATGAGCAATTTTAAGCATCTTTTCATGTGCTTATTATGTCTTCTTTGCAGAAATATCTGTTTAGGCCTGCTGTCCACTTTTTGATTGGTTGTTTTTCTGGTATTGAGCTGCATGAGCTCCTTGTATATTTTGGAGATTCTTTGTCAGTTGTTTGATTTGACATTATTTTCTCCCATTCTGAGGATTGTCTTTTCACTTTGCTTATGATTTCCTTTGTTGTGTGAAGTTTTTAAGTTTAATTAGATCCCATTTTTTATTTTTGTTTTTATTTCCTTTATTCTAGTAGGTGGGCTATAGACAATCCTGCTGTGATTTATGTCAGACAGTGTTCTGCTTATGTTTTCCTCTAAGAGTTTAGTAGTTTCTGGTCTTACATTTAGGTCTTTAATCCATTTTGAATTTATTTTTGTGTATGGTGTTACAAAGTTTCAAATTTCATTCTTTTACACATAGCTGACCAGTTGACCCAGCACCACTTGCTGAAGAGACTGTCTTTTCTCCATTGTATATTTTTGTCTCCTTCATCAAAGATAAGGGGCCCGTAGGTGAGTGGATGTATCTTCAGACTTTGTATCTTGTTCCATTGGTCTGTATTTCTGTTTTTGTGCCAGATGATTTGCTATTAATAGAAGAAACTAAGAGATAACCTAAGGAGATTTTAAAGAAGCTGAAATATGGGTTTGGCTTAGGAGGAAATGCCAGGGTTTCTGTACTATTTGCAAAGTATTTTTATACACTTGATAACAGTCTACTTTATAAACACTTTTGTGACAGCAACAGTCCATATCACACTAATTTGCATTTGCTATATGTAGTGCCAAATAGAATTATTCTCATTCCACTTCATGCTCCAGAAATAGCAAACCTCTCATAAGCCTGCAAGTGTAACATGCTCACCCGACACATCGTGTTTCTCCAGCGCTATTCGGTGTGCCCGTCCCAGCTCACACGTTGCAGATTCCTGCTCTTCCAAGTCTAGGCTGGAATATTATGGCCCCTACAGTTACTTCCTTGTGTGTGCATGTGTGTGCCCAGTCACCCAGTTATGTCCAACTCTTCGCAGCCACATGGACTCTAGCCTGCTAGGCTTCTCTGTCCATGGAATTTTCCAGGTAAGAATACTGGAGTAGGTTGCCATTTCCTTCTCTAAGGGGATCTTTCCAACCCAGGGATTGAATCTCTGTCTCTTGCAGTTTCAGCATAGGCAGGTGGATTCTTTACCACTGGGCCACCTGCTGCTGCTGCAAGTCACTGCAGTCGTGTCTGACTCTGTGTGACCCCATAGACGGCAGCCCACCAGGCTCCCCCGTCCCTGGGATTCTCCAGGCAAGAACACTGGAGTGGGTTGCCATTTCCTTCTCCAATGCATGAAAGTGAAAAGTGAAAGTGAAGTCACTCAGTCGTGTCCGACTCTTAGCGACCCCATAGAGTGCAGCCCACCAGGCTCCTCCATCCGTGGGATTTTCCAGGTGAGAGTACTGGAGTGGGGGGTGCCGTTGCCTTCTCCGGAGCCACCTGGGTCGCCCACAATTATTTCCTTATTTCAAGATAAACTTTGGAGCTTCCTCTTCCATGGTCTCATGGCGTGTCTTGAGGTAAATGTGTCTATTTTAATCTCTCCATTTTACCATAAGACTGTGAAACAGTTATAGGTCTAGAGTGTGAGGGGGGAGTTTGTTTGTTTTTTGGTTTTTAATGGTCTTGCTCTTTTTGGTATCTAGAACAGTTAGTTGCACTTGTCCAACAGTAAGAAGTCATCAATAAATAGACTGTGAATGAATGGAAATTAGAAACCAATGGTGATCCATAAGTGCCCTGGTAACCAAAAACCTCTATAATATTTTCCATATTAAAAAAGAAACTTCAAAAATCATATAAAAATATTTTTCCTAGGTGTGGTGTCATTATAGGTTTGAAAACCAGTGAGGCAAAACCTAAGGAGAGGTGTTTGACAGTTGCCTGTCTTTCCAGCCCTGATTTTCTGAGCAGTTCCCCAGTGTCTTTGTGGATTCCTCTTCTTCAGGCACTACTTTCATTTCCTGGTATTCTTCTCTACATTCTTCTCTAAAATCAGAAAAAATTTAGATTCTATTTCTTTGTGCTCACTACATGATGGGTTATGCATTAGGAAGCTCCAACATGTTATCTTAATTATGTGCAAATAATGTAGTCTAGTTTGGGATACAAATTTCCTTTTAATATTCAAATTAATTTTAAGATTTCTGATTTCAAGTAGATGAGCTGAGCTCATGCCTTTTAACTTTTCTTTCTTACATCCCAGGGAAACTTTGTAATAATGAAAAAAAATGTGTAAAATCATCACAGCAAAGGAGAGGAAAGATGGACAAGGATTTTAACCTATTAGGTAAGATGAGAAACAGGTGAAACAACAGCTGATAATGTAGAATAGGTGGCCCATCACCTAGAAACAATGTATATTGCTGTCAAAAGAGGGCCTGCTGGCCATGCTGAACGTTACAGACACTCAAAATTTGCAGACACACGCACACTCTGTGTGTGTTAGTCACTTACTTGTGTCTGACTCTTTGCGACCGCATGGACTGTAGCCCAGCAGTCTCCTCTGTCCATGTGATTCTCCAGGCAAAAATACTGGAGTGGGTTGCCATTCCTTTCTCCAGGGGATTTTCCCAACCCAGGGATCAAACCTGGATCTCCTGCATCGCAGGCAGACTCTTTACCAACTGAGCCACCAGGGAAACCCCACCATGCACGGTAGGGGATGCTAAAAGCAGCAAAAGTAATGTGAGGAATAATGGAGGGTCTTCTTTTTTTTTTCTTTCTGGAGATATTAAATAAAGCAGACACAGTCTGGAGGAGAAGAAATGTCTGGGCAAAATCAGGGCACCTTTGGCCTTCTGGAACATGGGGCTTCCTTCCTGTCCATCTTCTTAAAGCAACACCTGCCACTTGACAGACTCAGCCATAGATTCAGAACATCCCATCAGCTTTTCCAATTTCCAGTCTTAAATACGATGACTGAAGATCATGGAAATGAATGAGGAAGAACAAGATAGCGAGCAGGAAAATTGATCTGAGACGTAACAAATGACACAGGAAACATAAGAGAACATGATTTTATTTTTCTCTAATGACAAATCTCTTTAAAATTCTAGGTTTGTAACACAAGGGAAAGATACCCTGAAAAAGGGACAATCAGATAAGAGGAAAGATTTTCTTAACAAAATTGCTATGGAATACCTGAGCGTGGCGTTGGGCTGGGCGAAGCTGAAGAGAAATCTCAGGAAGTTGAGTAAAACCATATGGAAAAAATGAGGTAAGGGTGAGAGAACCATCGCAGCAGGTTCGACAACAGGCAAGGTGTCTGTCATTGTGCAGCTTGTGCGGCCCACAACTTGTACGGGACATTGCAGATGGACCTGAAATGAGAGAGAGAAACAACAGGTATGAGGGAAGGAGAGCTTCCCAGAGTGAAAGTGTGCGTCTTCAGACTTAAAGTGGTCGTTGGGGGCCCAGCAAAACGAATGCAAAAGCCAGCACGTAAACACAGCACTGTGAGCTTTCAGAGCGTTGAGGCTAAAGAGATTGTTTTCATTTCTATTATGCAGCTAGTGTATTTTGCATCACAAATATAGAATTCTATTGGGCCTTGCTTGTTGGTCCAAGGAAGACTGTGCTTCCAATTCAGGGGGCATGGGTTCAAGGTGAAGGAGCTAAGATCCTACATACCTCATGACCAAAAAATCCAAACATAAATCAGAAGCAATATTGTAACAAAGTCTATAAAGACTTTAAAAAATGATCCACATGAAAAAAATCTTTTTAAAATTTCTTAAAAAAGTTTTAAAGAAAGAAAAGCAGAAAGTTAATGAAGTATAATTTTTCTATCACTTTTTTCATTGAAAGTGTTTTTTTGTATCCTGTTTAAGAAAGATTTTTCTATCCCAAGGTAATGAATCTTTTCCTCTGCTATCTTCTAGTAACTTTATTGCTTTATATTCCACAGTTAGATCTATAATCCACCTGGAATTAATTTTTGTGAATGATGTGAGGTATGGAAAACTTTTATTGTTGCCTAACTGACCCAGCATCATTTATTGAAAAGACGGGTTCTTTTCCCCATTGCTGCATGTGTGTGTGTGTGTGTGTGTGTGTGTGTGTGTGTGTGTGTATTTAAATTTTTTAAATTTACTTATTTTTTTAGACGGAGCAGTGTGGATTGTGGCATCTTAATTCCCCTACTAGGATCCAACCTGTGCCTTAGGAACCAGCAATGCAGAGTCTTAACCATTGGACTGCCAGCAAAGTCCCTGTGTATGTTTAAAAATTACTCTTGTAAGTAAACATGCCTTTTTTTTTTTTTTGCTATGTTCTGTAACTTGTTGCTTGTTGGTCCAGGGAAGACTGTGCTTCCAATTCAGGGGGCTTGGGTTCAAGGTAAAGGACTAAGATCCTACATACCTCATGACCTTATGTAGTCACAAGTAGATGCAAATATATTTAAAGTTTCATTTGTAAATTACAATGGATTCATAGCTCATAAGAAAATCAGAGGGAAAAGGAGAGGCAGATACGACTTAGGTTAGAAACGGGAGAAGGCAGAAACAAATATGTAAGGGATTCCAACAATGAGGAGGTGGATCTGAGCCCCCTTGATGTGCTCTCAGATGATTAAAAGGAGAATATAAGGTCTATATTAAAGTCTAGGTCATGGCCACAGGAAGGATCGTCCGGACCAAGTTTGAATACATCCACATCTCCAGATTGGTGAGCTGATTAGCCATGATTTAAGTTACGATTTAAACCTGAGGCACAGCAAAGAACCCACAGGTTGCCAGAAGATCCTAGACGTGGGCTTCCTGCACGTTTTAAATTACTGAAGGAAGTTAGGACAGCAACGCCCAATGAGCGTGATTTAGATTTGAATAAAATGATCCATTGCCAAGCAATTGTATTGTTCGTTCCCTCTTCCTTACTCTGAAATTCTTCCCCGTAAGGACTAAACAGAAATCGTGCCATCTGAGGTCCCCAGATTCCAGCCTCTTCCATTTAGAGACTTAGGAGGAAACCAAGAGGTGCCAAAGAGCGATAGCATCCAGAGTCTCACTTGATACTTCTCACTTTCTGGAGGGGAAGTCTGGATTTCTGCCTCTGATGGTGATCATATAAAGATACTGAAGAGCTTTGCAGGGGGGCAAGAAGGTGGTACAGGCCTCAGGGTTAAGCGTGAAAGAGCTTGGATGTTTATTTCATTGCAGACGATAACGCGATAGCTCTCCATCAGTTTATTAGGAATAATCTTTCGCTCAGTTCATGCGTAGTCACCTGATTTACTCACTCGGTTGGCATAACCATGGCCAGCTGTTAATACAGCTTTCAGGTGAGGGGAAAAAAGTGTATGGTCTTTGGTGTTCCCATTGAGATATGTTTTCAGGCTTATAATAAGTGGTACTTGGTTTGAGACACTGAAATTCCCTCAGCGTAAAGCCAAAGAAATGCCATGTACGCACAAAGTGCCAACTGTATCATCACAGTCTGTTCAAGCTCTGAGTTGTTAGTTGAACCATTTTGTAGTTGAATTATTGATATTATGAAACACTATCTAGTACAGTGCCTTGAGTATATAGTTACTTAATAAATGCTTTTAGATTGATTCCAAGAAAATCTTTCGCAAAATTCTGTAATACTAAAACTGAGCTCTATTGAGTTGGAGATAGTCAGGTGAAAGAACACTCGAAAACAACAAAGTGATTCAAAATGCTATCTCCTTTGTGGTTACAATAACCATTACAAAGCAGACACACCAGAGAGAAGAGGAACTCATAATAGCTCCTGATTTCAGCAATCTGAGCCTTTATCTTTCCAGTTTGCATGATTCCCAGGATCTACCCTTTGTGAGGTAGTATAAAAATTCCCCTGTGATTCCCTCAATAGACTTAACAGCATCTAAATTCTTGAGGGAAAACTCCGGGTTATTTTGTTTTCAGCTCCTAAAATCCACGTCCTTCATCTTTACTTAATCTTTGCTAGTTCAGCATTTTTCTGTTGAGCTAGTGAGCTTTATCAGCCATCCTGCACCCAGCCCAGGTGTAGTACATTTTGATTGTCCAGAGTACAGCCAATCCCGCTGGAAGAATCAGGCAAGGACTAGTGAATAGTTCTGGAGATTGGCAGTGTCTCTACTATGCTGAAGCCGTCCAAATGAGGGTTTAACTTAGCCTTACAATTGTTAGCGTTCCATCAGTGTGAATTCTGCGTTTGGTATGAAATTTTTGGTATGGAAAACTTTGCACCTGATCAGTGTTTCCCTCCCTTCCTTATTCCTCGAATGTCCTTAAATGTGCTCTGGTAAACTTTCCACTCCTGGGTACATAGGTGTAGCCTTGGGAAATAGTGACATCTAAAACCATTTCTAGGTCTTGGGAGGTGCCTTGAGGATATATTTTGATGTGATGTCCTTCTGGATCTTCTCATATTAGTTCAGTTCACAAACATTATTGATTTCTTTCATATGTGCAATGTTAACCCAAGTGATGGAGATGCAAAGATGAGTACTTTCTGTTGTCAGTGGTAACAATATAATGCAATGATTCCCAAACCTACTTGGAGAGGCCAAAGCATATCAATACCTGAGCTGCTCCATTTAGAATCTTTTTAAAAAAATATGTCTTGGGTGGAGTCTGGGCATTAGTATTTTTTTCAAAAGCTCCCCAGGTGATTCTATTAATAATATATGGTGAAGACCAATTAACCTAATAGGTGAGCTAATACAACTTAACATTTATTGAGGACTGCTTTATGCCAGGCATTATTCTTTTTTCATATTTTATATTATTGTAACTTCCATTTATGAATGATCAAACAAATCAGGACAACGTTTAATGACATACCTAAGACTCATTGGAAAAGACTCTGATGCTGGAAAGGATTGGGGGCAGGAGGAGAAGGGGATGACAGAGGATGAGATGGCTGGATGGCATCACGGACATGATGAACGTGAGTCTGAGTGAACTCTGGGAGATGGTGATGGACAGGGAGGCCTGGCGGGCTGCGATTCATGGGGTCACAAAGAGTCGGACACGACTGAGCGACTGAACTGAACTGAACTGAAGGCTACTGACAGTCCCTTGCACAGCAAGATCAAACCAGTCAATCCTAAAGGAATTCAACCCTGAATATTCATTGCAAGGACTGACGCTGAAGCTGAAGTTCCAGTCCTTTGGCCACCTGATGTGAAGAGCTGACTCATTGGAAAAGACCCTGATGCTGGGAAAGATTGAAGGCAGGAAGAGAAGGGGATGACAGAGGATGAGATGGTTAGATGGCATCATCAACTCGATGGATGTGAGTTTGAGTAAACTCCGGGAGATGATGATGGATAGGGAAGCCTGGCGTGCTGCAGTCCATGGGGTTGCAAAGAGTCGGACACAACTGAGCAACTGAACAACAGGTCTACAGCGTCAGAATGTGGAAGAAGCAAGCGTCAAGACGAGTCTGCCCTGGAGCCCGTGTTTCTCAGCACGGTATGCATTGCCTCAAGTTACCCTGAGTGATTTAATTCGACAAGCTCTTTCCTGATGGCTGATTGTGAAATACATGGAAGGAGGTCAGAGCTGTTGATTTTGACCATGACTGAGGAGGCTGGGGAATATTTTACAATGGTAGAACTATTTGAACTTAACCTTAAATGATGAATATGATTTATAAATAGAGAGGATAGTTCAAACAAAAGAGTCTCTGAAAAGTCACTCAAAAGATGGGCATGGAATATTCCAGAAATGTGTTCTGTCTTTTGGGTGAGTCCTCCAGTCCCTTTAACACTTTACCTATGAACGATCTATTCTCAATGTCCCAGCCTGCCTAAAAAGTCCACTTTTCCTCAGGGCTTTCTCCTCTCTCATCTTAATATTTCAAGATACGTACTTCATGGTTTTAAAACTAAAATGAGTAAACATATACACGGAAGCCTTTGTTCATTGTTTTGGTCACGTCTTTCTTAGCACTTCGTTCTTCTAAGCCACAGCACTGATAAATCGGGGGTGGATATTACCCCAGGTAAAAAAGTCTTTGTAACTGGACTAGAAGTTTTAGTTATTTCAGCTGTCATAATAATAATAATAAAAAAAATATGTTAATGATTATCTCCATGCCTGTTCTTACTGGAGAGACTTTTGTTCTTGGAATGTCACATTTATGTATTTATAAAATGAGTGGTAAATAGAATAGGGTGAGATTCTCCAGATTCTGGGGGTTGTTGACAAGGGACCTTCACGAATGTCTCATATAGGCTGCATCTGCATATGATGTGGTAAACCGAGGCAGCTTTCCAGAGAAATCAAGTCAAGTTCAAGAAGAGGTAGTGTGTGGGCAGGGCTGCTGGAGGTATGCTGAAGGCATGGGGCTAGAACTCGAAAGCAAGCACTCGGTGCCACAAGACGCTCCTTATAAGCTAATAGGGTTGGTCCCTCCAGGCTGACCTGGCTTCCTTCATACATAGTGTAAAAGTCGTGAACTTGCGTTCTGGATTCTGACACGGCCAAGTCCTCACTTAACCTGGGCTGCACTGACCACCTTTGCCGACCACTTAACTTGGTGCTATGGACTGAAGTGTGTCCCTTCTCCCCTTCCCCCCATCGACATGTTGAAGCCTTAGTCTCCAGTGTGGCGGTATTTGAAGATGGGGCCTTGGCAGAATATTCATTGGAAGGACTGATGCTGAAGCTGAAGCTCCAATCATTCGGCCACCTGCTGTGAAGAACTGACTCATTGGAAAAGACACTAATTCTGGGAAAGACTAAGGGCAAGAGGAGAAGAGGGTGACAGAAGATGAGATGGTTGGATGGCATCACCGACTCAATGGACATGAGTTTGAGCAACCTTCAGGAGATAGTGAAGGACAGGGAAGCCTGGCGTGCTGTAGTCCATGAGTCACAAAGAGTCAGACACGACTGGGCGATTGAACAACAAAGATGAGGGCAGGACCCTCAGAACAGGATTGGTGCTCTAGTAAGAGCTTTCAGAGCCTTGCTTCCTCTCTCTCCTGGGTGAGAACGCATCAAGAAGGCAACTGTGTACAAGCCAGGACGAGTCCTTACCAGGAACTGAACTGGCTGGCAACTTGATCTTGAATTTCCTGGTATCCGGAACCCTGAGAAATAAATTCTGTTGTTAAGCCTATGGTGTTTGTTTACAGCAGCCCAAGCTGACACTTGGGAACATCTTGTTGAGAGAACAGTGGAAATGTTGGAAGCGCTCATTTGTGTCTGTGATCTGAGGTGTAGTGTGGTTTTTGGTGAAAACTATTGAGAAAACAACCTTGAACCCAGCCTGAGCTGTCATTCCTATCCATTAACCTTCTTATCTGTCCCTCCATTACCTTGTGATTGCAAACAAGATGTCCTATTTTGTTTTGTGTTGCCAGAAGATAAATGAGTTGTGTTTGAGTTTTTGGGTAGACTATAGCTCGGATAGTAAAGAATCTGCCTGCAGTGCAAGAGACCTGGGTTCGATCCCTGGGTCAGGAAGATCCCCTGGAGAAGGAAATGGCAACCCACTCCAGTATTCTTTCCTGGAGAATCAAACGGACAGAGGAGCCTGGTGGGCTACAGTCCGTGGGATTTCAGAGTCGGACAGGACTGAACAACTAACACAGACAGACATCTTGGTAACCAAGTACTGTGTTCTATTTCAAACTGTATTGAAAGAATAAACAGCATAACCTCTGAACAGCAGTGAAATATTTTATTTAGTATCAGTGTAGTTGGTGGCAAAAAAGCAACCTCAGGATCTGTGGGACTCTGGTGCCACCTGCTGGATACATTGAATAAGGCACCCATACCCCAAAGGAGAGTGACCTCTAGCGAAAAAGCCTTGGAAATGTTCTTTGTAATTGAAAGTGTAAAGGTTCAGAATACCATTTGGACAATGTGCAATTAGAAGGAAGAAAGGTGAGAGTGTAAGTACTGAGCATATTCAGATTCATCAGTGATGTTCAGTTCTTTTCCCTGTGAAGAGATGTACCAGAATTAAATTTTAATGACTGTAGCCTGTTTTATGGATTTATCGTTTTGTGATGCTGGGAGGGATTGGGGGCAGGAGGAGAAGGGGCCGTCCATAGATGAGATGGCTGGATGGCATCACGGACTCGATGAACGCGAGTCTGAGTGAACTCGGAGAGATGGTGATGAACAGGGAGGCCTGGCGTGCTGCGATTCATGGGGTCGCAAAGAGTCGGACACGACTGAGCGACTGAACTGAACTGACGTTGTTTTATACTGAAAGCTACATAATTTAGTCGTTTGGAGCAAAAGCTCTGGAGTCAGAGCCAGGGTTAAAACACAGGATTTATCACTTTCTAAATGTTTTGCCCTGAGGAGCAGGTTATTTAACTTTCCTGTGACTTAGTTTCCCAGGCTTAAAATGTGAACAATTGTACCTACATCACAGAGATGAGAAAATTGCCTGACAGGAAGTAAAAATCTCAACAACTGCCAGCATTTTTATTACAAGGAGAAATACAACCCCTGTTCAGTTCAGTTGCTCAGTCATGTTTGACTCTTGGTGACCCCATGGACCACAGCATGCCAGGCCTTGCTGTCCATCACCAACTCCCGGAGTTTACCCAAACTCAATGGCACCCCACTCCAGTACTCTTGCCTGGAAAATCCTATGGACGGAGGAGCCTGGTAGGCTGTAGTCCATGAGGTCGCTAAGAGTTGGACACAACTAAGCAACTTCACTTTCACCTTTCACTTTCATGCGCTGGAGAAGGAAATGGCAACCCACTCCAGTGTTCCTGCCTGGAGAATCCCAGGGATGGGGGAGCCTGGTGGGCTGCCATCTATGGGGTCGCACAGAGTCAGACACGACTGAAGTGACTTAGCAGCAGCAGCATGTCCACTGAGTCCGTGATGCCATCCAACCGTCTCATCCTCTGTCATCCCCTTCTCCTCCTGCCTTCAATCTTTCCCAGCATCAGGGTCCTTTCAAATGAGTCAGCATCAGGTGGCCAAAGTATTGCAGTTTCAGCTTCAACATGAGTCCTTCCAATGAACACTCAGGACTGATCTCCTTTAGGATGGTCTGGTTGGATCTCCTTGCAGTCCAAGGGAGTCTCAAGAGTCTTCTCCAACACGACAGTCCCTGTAGTTTCTGTCATTCTGTGATAAAATAATCTCTTAGCAATCTGTTTGGCAGGAATAAGTGGAGGACAGATGACTCATCTCAAGGATGGGGGAGCCATTCTACAAAAGGGGGGATTCACATTTGTGCTTGTCACCTCATGCCATCTAGATGGAGACTCCATGGAGACGAAGATATCGTTGCGCTATGAATGGGGTGGTTCTGGCTGTCACAGGAAGTCCAGTTGTGAGTGAATGTGCAGTCACAGGGATGGCCTTGGATTAATGCATATGGCGATTGGGTGGGCAGTGATAAAACGCCATGAAGTGATTAGTTATGGGAGAGGGCTAGGACTGGACGCTTGCCCTGTGGGTCCTCAGATATTGTCGTTATCTTGCCGAGGTGTCCAGCTGGAATTACACAGGGAGGTATATGGCGTGAGTGGTATAGAACCCACCTGACAATGCGTTTTTCTTATCTATCACAAGTGGGGCTTCCCTGGTGGTCCCGTGGCGAAGACTTCACCTTCCAGTGCAGGGGCTGAGAGTTTAATCCCTGGCTGGGGAACTAAGATACCATATGCCTTTGGGCCCAAAAGCTAGAACATCAACTGAAACAACATTGTAACAAATTCAATACAGACTTTACAAAGGGTCCATATCAGAAAGATCTTTTTAAAAAGTCACAAGCAAAAATAATCCTCTGTGGGTGAAATTATTTTGCAGTCTTGAGCGGATACCTTTTGTTTCATGATGGTTTTCTCTATTTTCTCCCATTGCCTCAATATCTAAAATCCATTCGGGGTAGTATATCTTAGTTTGCAATTAGAGAAAAAGCAAATACCTGTGCGACGGGTAGTATGTTGATTTAAGTTTATTCTGAGTATAAATGACAAGTCTGAGGTGCACTGCAGAGAACAGGGTTGAGGGTGTGAGGAGGCAACCACAAGGGTGAATCCTGTAGTGAGCCAAACCATCGTGGAAAGGACAGAACTGTAACACCGAATAGAAACTCTGCCTAGGGAGAAGCGTGCCGGCAGCAGTATTGTTTATTCACTTACTTAAAAATTATCCACATAATGAAAGGAATTCAAGTCTCCTTATAAAGATGCACATCATTTATCAAGATCACCTGAAAAATAAGTAAGAAAACATGAGGTGAGGTGAAGTCACTCAGTCGTGGTCAACTCTTTGAGACCCCGTGGACTGTCACCTACCAGGCTTCTCTGTCCATGGGATTCTCCAGGCGAGGATACTGGAGTGCATTGCCATTTCCTTCTCCAGGGGCTCTTCCTGACCCAGGGATCGAACCCGGGTCTCTGGCATTGGAGGCAGCCGCTTTAACCTCTGAGCCACCAGGGAAGCATAGGTGAATAGAAAACGTGGAGGAAAGAGGCGGGGCCAGGAGTGACGTTGGCGGAGGCATGCTGGCTACTTCCGCACACCGGAAGGAGGTGAGCCCCAGACGCGGCACGAGTATTCGGACAGTCCCTGTGGCAAGGAAATGTGTGCCCATCACTCTCTTTGTAGTGAACTAGAACCTCGGAGAGTGAGCCCCGGACATGCATCTTGAATAGCGATTCATGTTATTCTGATTCACCAAGACCCTAAAGCTTACCCTTCTCTTTACTCTCACCTAGTCCCTTTCATCAGTGTCTTGCCTTCCAGCCACTCCGATGTGGGTGCTGAGGCAACATCAAAATATCTATTCCAGATAAAGTACTGGAAAATCATCTGAGAGTAGAATAAAATGTTTTAGGAAATTGCTTTCTTTGATAGCGATCAGTTGACTAAAGTAATATAAAGGAAGAAAAAAAGCTTTGTGAGTGCAGACTGGAATGAGATTATCTCCCCTTTATTTCTAAAACTTAAGTAATTTAAACTTAAAATGTTTTACACGTGAAAAAAGAGTCGGACATGACTTAGAAGCTGAACCAAAAAAAAGTTTTACAGACAAATACGTTTATAAATGAGACGTCCAAGAATCTTAAAAGTCAACTAATGAAATGATTCTTTAATACTGCTAAGTTCTTGGCTCTTAAGGAAAAAGTGTTGGACTTGTTAATTATTTGGGAAAACCTCAGTGAAGTCATTCCCAGACGATTTAGGAATGCTGATTTGTCAACTTGCATTTCTTAATTGCTTAATGAAGTCTACAGTTTGCTGAGCACCAGTCTGCTGGTGCTCCTTGAGTGTAACATTTTAAAAGAAAACGAGATCAGGGCCATTGGTATTCTTTCTCCACTGTGTGTGTGCCTAGCATTTCTGAGTGTGTCTAAACATGAAGTATGCATTGATTTTCATATACTGATTTCCATTACTAGGATATCATTTGAATCTATGATAAATTTAAATTTAGAGTAAATGCTTTGGCCTCTGTCTCTGAGTTACTGTAACTGAAGTAACTCAGACGCACGGAAGGTCATGTCAGGCGTTTATGTAAAACCTATTAGAGCTGTTTGTAAAGGCACCTTGTGTATTATTGCTTTGTGCATATGCTTTACAGGAAATCTTGTCATTCTGTCATTTCCTTCCATATTTCAACTCTTTCTCGTTATAAATAAAACCCTTTATTGCTAACGGCCACTGAGCCACACGAGGTGGGGCATGGACCTCCATGAGGTCTCGCTCACTCTTCACTGAAGCTTGAGGATGGAAGGTGCGCTGAATTTTTCATTCACTGCATTGCCAGGTCCAAACTGCCGCCTAATGTCGTCCCTAGACGAACTTCCCATGAAGACTTTAAACACTGAATCACAAATATATTCACTCACTCATTGTTCATCTGCCTTCTCCCTAGTTAGTAAACCTAGTTAGCAAACCTAATTCCATCGCTGAGACAATGGTCATTTTTATAGGATTTTTTTTTACATAGACTTTTAGTAAAGGCCACTGATAAAAATTACCCAGAGATATCTGGCTTCCATTCTCTTCTTCCTCCCTATTGCCCCCTTCCCCTTCTGGAAAATGCAGGATTGTTTGTAAAAGCATCAATAAGAGATAGCTTGAAATCACTAATTTGTAGAGAATATACATGTTCTTCTTAAAATATTTATGTATTCATTTTTGGCTGCACTGGGTGTTTGTTGTTCAGGCTTTCTCTAGTTGCAGCAAGCTGGAGCTAGGCTCACAGGCTGTGGGCACCTGGGCCTCAGTAGTTGTGGTGCTGGACTTAGTTGCCCCTCGGCATGTGGAATCTTCCCAGACCAGGGACTGAACCCGCGGCCCCTGATTTGGCAGATGGATTCTTAACCACTGGACCACATGGGAAGTCCCATAGAATATATATGTTCTTGATTCACCCCTTGAGAGAGAGCCATGCAACACCATCAGAGTACGTCATGACTAAGAAATAAACATCTGGGGCTTTCAAGTCCCCGGACTTTAGGCGTACTGATTCCATCACATGTCTATTCCATCCTGCCTCCCGGTACTTGAGTTTTAAAGTGAAGTGGTGGTCAGAGAGGGCAGTCAGAGTTCCAGTTCCTGCATGCAGGGCATGTCCATGAGATGGCCATGTTTAAAATACGACCACATTGATCTGTGACTCAGGTGGAGATAAAGATCATTCTGATGATGGGTGGGAAGCTTTGTTTTAAATGCTGTTTTGGGATGTAATGTCTGACTGCGGCAGGTACCATCAGAAATAAAACGAGGCTTTGGCACTCAACATAGGGCACAGGTCAGCCTGCACTGATGCGCTGGGGCAGTGGGAAAGCTCTTGAAGCCCCAGAGAGAGGCTGCACGCCCCCTTCAGGCCCTCATCCCAGCCCCAGGGAGCCTGGGTTTGTATTATAATAAGTCCTACCTGTTCTGTACTTAGTGTAGTCAAGATATTGAAAGCAGGTGTGGCTTAGAAAGCAGGCGTGGCTTAAAAGCCTTCCTAAAATCAGCAGCAAAATAGTTGCAAAAGTTGCCAAAGTCATTTTAAGAAAAGGTGGTTTCTTAGTCCAGTTCTAGTCATTATCACCCTTAGCAGCACCTGTGACTCTGCAGGGGTTTGTCGGGGTTGGTGGGGGGAGAGGAGTTGGAGGAGTGATGTAGCTACTCTCTAAAGCAGCAGCAGCAATTTTTAAGCATTTTTAACTGGAGGATAACTACTTTACAATAGTGTGATGGTTGTGCCATACATCAACATGAATCTGACACAGGCATACATGTGTCTCTCCATCCTGAACCCCATTGTCACAGAGCACCAGCTTTGGGTGCCCTGCGTCATATATCGAACTCGCACTGGCTATTTTACTTATGGTAATGTATATGTTACAGTGCTATTCTCTCAAATCATCCCACCTTTCCTTCTCCCACTGAGTCCAAACGTCTATTCTTTATGCTGGTGTCTCCTTCACTGCCCTACATGTAAGATCGTCAGTACCATCTTTCTAAATTCCATATATATGTGTTAATATACAGTATTTGTCTTTCTCTTTCTGCCTACTTGCTCTGGATAACAGGCTCCAGGTTCCTCCACCTCATTAGAACAGACTCAAATGCCTTCCTTTTTATAGCTGAGTAACATTCCCTTGTGTATATGTACCACAACTTCCTTATCCATTCATCTGGTGATGGCCATCTAAGTTGCTTCCATGTCCTAGCTGTTTTACATAGTGAGCAGCAACATTTCTTACTCTGGATAAAAGTTTAGATTAGGCAAAAAAAAAAAAAAGGTTTTATTTTGGGACTTTCTCACCTTCCTCTTCTGAGTCTTGGGTTCCTTTCTCCTTTAACTAATATTGCCTCCCTTTGACTCTTTTCCCTAGAAATCCTTTCCATACATGTATTCATTCATCTAGCAGACACGTATTGAGCACCTTCTATGCCATGTGTCAGGAATACAAAAATGAGGAAGAGATAGTCTTTGGTCTCTAGGATGGTCTAATGAAGTGAGAAGATTATGACAATAAGAGGGGGAAAGCCACAAGAGAGAAATCTTTGCCAAAGGTGTTACATCCTTGAGTGGTTAGAGTACCGATATGTGGATAACAGCTGAAGGTAGTAATTAATTTCCCTATAGGAACTTCCAATTTGCCACAGCATAAGAGCTTAGGATGTCACTCAGCTCTGGCGTGTTCACCCTACTAGATTCAGAAAAGATAGGAAGGGAAATAGCATATTTTAAGTCCCTCTCGCCTCACCGTTCTCACGTACATTATCCTCAGGTAACAGATGTGGAAACAAGGGTTCACAGGAGAAGTGGCCTGCTAAACGTCCACAGTGTGCAGGAGCACTGAGGCTTGAGCTCAAGTCTGCCTGAAACTGGACTCCAAGCTCTTTCTGTTTCATCACACTGCCTACCGGAAGAACTCTCTAGAGCATCTCAGATGCTGTAATAGGTGAGGGGGTGGTATTTTGGGCAGGGAGCCCTCCCAGCTTCCGCTTTGTCATCCAGGCAGGCAATGCTTGTGAGACCGGCCCTTTGTAGTGACAGCTGAACTCTCCTGCCCTTGTTTGCTGAGAAAGCGAACCAGAGGACCGGCAGGCAGAGGATGCGCTCAGCGGGTCTGGCTCCGGAGAGACTGATGGTTCAATGGGGGCTATTGAAACCGCGTCAGGTCCAGTGCCTTCCACTGTGGTTCTCGGCTTCATCCTCCCGTCGCAGTTCTCAGTAGGGCCACCCTTCCCAGAAGGCCTCCAACAGCTCTTTCCGGGCAGGGGACGTGCCTTGAATTATTAATAACTTTGTAACTCCTTCTGTGCTGGACAGAAGATTCAAGATTTCTTCAAAAACCTTTTTGGCAAACTCTGGACACAATATTCTTCCAGGGATGTTGCCTGGCTGTATTAAAGAGTTGAACATTGATATTTCGTGACTAAGACAGATTTTCTTGTGAACTCCACCCTGAATGCACTGCTGACTCGGACAGGAAGCGCTGTTGTGATCACAAAGAAATACATGATTCATGGGAAAGGCTGCCTTGATTCCTCAGCTGCCGCTGTGTCTGCAGTCATGTGCTTTGAGATGCTTGAACATTCGGGGAGTTTCCAAGCTTGTTTTGATTTCTTTTCCACGAACCTCCTTATTAGCCAGACTCTTCTCCCTGAAAATGGCACGTTTTCCACGTTGTTAAACAAAACAAATGACAACAGGACACCACATCACAAAACCAGGAATTCTTAACCAGCTATCGGTGATCATTTAAAAATCAAACAAGCACATCCCCTTCACTCCTTTGACATTTTGCTGCTCAAGGCCAGCAGCGTAAACTCTAGAAGTTTCCTTTGACACTGAAGATACATTTTCCATCCCTTACAGAAAGAAACAAGAAACACTATTTTCCTTTGCTTCTCGGAGTCGCTGGGGTTATTCTTTCTGTTTCCAGCAGTGACTGGTACAGAGCTTGACGCCTGCCTGTTTCTTGGGTCTGGCCCAGGCTTCCAGCTCATGTCTCAAACTGGCTTAGCCACTGTCCGCTATTTAGGGCTGTGAACACAGTGATTTGAAGAATGTGATTCAAATTCTCCTTTCTCCAAATACTGTTTTGCCCTTCCATCTGCTCCCAAACTTGAACCACAGAATTGCTTTTCTTGTTAGTGAGGCAGATGGGGGCAGAATGCCACCCTGGAGGCAGGAGAGGCTTCGTTAACACACATGATTCTGTCAGGTCAACTGACTGGCAAGTGAGTAAATACATGAAGTCACATCCCAAGGTGTAAGGACAATGGACAGACAGGAAAAACTTCAGGTGACTGTACGCACCTGAAACGGAACCAAAGCAAAGAAGGCTTCCCTAGTAGCTCAGCTGGTAAAGAATCAGTCTGCAGTGAATCAAACTGGGAAACCCCGGTTTGATTCCTGGGTCAGGAAGATCCCCTGGAGAAGGGATAGGCTACCCACTCCAGTATTCTTTGGCTTACTTGGTGGCTCAGACAATAAAGAATCCACCTGCAATGAGGGAGACCTGGGTTCGATCCCTGGGATGGGATCCCTGGAGGAGGGCATGGCAACCCAGTCTGGTATTCTTGCCTGGAGAATTCCATGGATGGAGGAGCCTGATGGGCTTCAGTTCATGGGGTCTCAAAGAGTCTGACACAACTGAAGTGACTAAGCACAGCAGAGCACAAAGGGAGGCGCCCAGAAGAATAGGGAGATGGTGGGGGCCGAGAGCTTGAAGCTTTCCATTTTGCCTTGACCTGACCTCTCCTGCTTAGGGGATAAACCAGAGTGTCTGGCCCTGTAGACAAATGAGAAGAGTTAGAAAGGAGAAATACAGCATTCGCAACCACAGAGCAGTGTCAGAAACAGTTTCACTTAAAATGTTAAGAGAAGATGGTAAATCTGTGTTGATACAAAGTAAATATCCACAAACAGATGATCCTTCCAATAATGTAACTCAACTGTTTGTTTTCAGATATAAAGTCTCTTTAGAAACTGACAAATCTCAAAGTGAGGCAAAGATATTTTTAAGAGTGGGTTTTTCACAAGACGAGATGGTCTGATAGAGGTTGAGAGACTTCAGCAGTCATATAGCTGGCTGGGCTTCCCCAGTGGCTTGTAGTAAAAAATACACCTGCCAGTGCAGGACGCATAAGAGATGTGGGTTCGATCCCTGGGTCGGGAGGATCTCCTGGAGAAGGAAATGGCAACCCACTCCAGTATTCTTGCCTGGAGAATCCCATGGACAGAAGGGCCTGGCGGGATGTAGTCCATGGGGTCACAAAAAGTTGGACACAAGTGAGCGTCTGAGCCCACACAGCTGGTTAGTGACAGAGCTGTGACCCAAACATGTAGGTGCTGAGTTCCGTCCTCATCCACTGTGCCGTTCTGCTTCCTATGTCTAAGTGAGACTCTGGGGAAGAGCCTAGCACAGATCTCTTCTTTCCTCTTCTCCTGCAGTGAAAAAAAACATAGTGACCTAGGATGAAAATAAAAGACTATGAGAATATGCATTGTTGTTTAGTCTCTAAGCCATGTCTGACTCTTTGCAACCCTGTGGCTTTGCAACCCACCAGGCTCCTCTGTCCATGGAATTCTCCAGGAAAGAGTACTGGAGTGGGTTGCCATTTCCTTCTCCAGGAGAACTTCCTGACCCAGAGACCAAACTCCCTGCATTGGCAGGTGGATTCTTTACTGCTGAGCCACCAGAAAAGTCCATATGAGAATATCTATTGTTCACTTACTCAGTCGTGTCCAACTCTTTGCAACCCCATGGACTGCAGCACAACAGACTTTCCTGTCCTTCATTATCTCCCGGAGTTTGCTCAAACTCATGCCCATTGAGTCAGCGATGCCCTCCAACCATCGCATCCTCTGTCAACCCCTTCTCCTCCTGCCTTCAGTCTTTCCCAGCATCAGGGTCTTTTCCAGTGAGTCAGCTCTTTGCATCAGGTGCCCAAAGTACTGGAGCTTCAGCTTCAGCACCAGTCCTTTCAAGTATTCAGGACTGATTTCCCTCAGGATTGACTGATTTGATCCCCTTGCAGTCCAAGGGACTTTCAAGAGTGTATTTAGACACTAATCTCCTGTGAAGTAGAGATGGGCTTTGGGGGGAGGAATTGATTTCATCAGATTATTTGTCTTTTCACTTAAAGTGACATCAAGGAAAAATGAGGAAGAAGAACCGATTCTGCAAATTCTGCAAATCTTATCTGTCTCACCTTGAGACATGAGGTCTCAAGGTTGAAAATTCCAAGTTGGGGTCAAACAGGACAGTTTCCTGCTTTTCTGCTCTCTGAGCAGACCAACCTGGCACCTGCTACCGAAGACTCCCGTTTGCAATTTGAAAGGGAGAAATTCCCTTCAAACCACAGGAAGAGGTAGGACCCACTTGTCTCTTTGGGGATTTATTGATAGAGAACCTCCTGTAGTTTTTATATTACGACTAGATCTCTTGTAATATACAATAGCTTATTAACCAAAACTTGGAGTTATGGCTTGTTGGGTTTTGAGTGGAATTTCAGGTATCTCTGAGGCTGTCATGGGGGCAGACCAGATCATGCCCTGGTAACAATCAACCCCTGAATCTTAGTGGCTGAAAACAGCAAAGGTTTCTTTCTCACCCGTGTTTCATGTTCTAGTAGGCTGGCAGAGGGACTTTGCTTTCAGCGGTCCTTCAAATATTCATGCAGATGCAGAAGGTCACTGTGACAGCGGGGGTGGGGTAGGGGGAGGATGAAGCGAGAACCCAGGAAACCTCACACTGAAAGTCAAGTGCTCTAGAAGAGTGAGGTTGCTCACAGTGCCCTGGCCAGATCAGTGGTGTGGCTCCACCCTTACCGAGAACAGAAAGTCCAGTCCTGCCCTGTGCCCAAAAGGCAGAGAACTGGAAATACTGGTAAATAGCGCCAATGGTATCACACTCCATAGATAAATAGATGTGACCCTGGTAAATCACATCTTTTTTCCTAGTGGTGTTGAGGATACAACTATCTGAAAAATGAACTATTCCAAATGCTTGTTCATAGCTATAGTAACTAAATGAGAAGTATGGTTCAAGGTTGGGAGAAAAACGGAATTTTAACGTAACTGTTACATGTTGGTCATGAGCATAGCGGAATGGAAGCTCTTTATAAATCAGGAAGTAAAGTAGTAAGCCATATTTGTTGTTTGTTTGTTTTGTGTGTGTGTAGAACATGCAGTAGTATATTAGGGAGATTCTAGAGTAGTGATGGCAGCTAGATTTTTCTTCTACAAATATTTCAATTTATTGGTTATGGCACCTTAAAATAGCAGACTCCACACTTCTTTTATTTCTTACTTCTATTGATAAAACATATAACTTATTTATTTTCACATCTGTATAGGCTTCCCAAGTGGTGCAGTTGGAAAGAATCTGCCTGTCACTGCCGGAGACTCAAGAGACATGGGTTCAATCCTGGAGTCAGGAAGATCACCTGGAGTAAGAAATGACAATATATATTTAACTATTCCGTGGTTACTCAGATGGTAAAGAATCTTCCTGCAATGCAGAGACCGGGGCTTGACCCCTGGGTTGGGAAGAGCTCTGGGAGAGGGGAATGGCAGCCTACTCCAGTATTCTTGTCTGGAGAATTCCATGGACAAAGGACCCTGGTGGGCAAAGAATCAGACACAACTGAGCAACTAAACACATATACTACCTATTGCATATACTGAAAATCATTGACAAAATAGAAATTAAAACTAGAAATAAGCAATCTGATATTTTCTTCCTCCCCCATTAAAAACCACCTTGTCTGTCCACTTTGAACACAACAGTTCTTTAGCACTTGTTGAACTGGATTCTCAGGTTAGATTAAGGCTCAGTTCTTACTGAGTAGGAATATCTGTCAAGCAAAGGGAGAACACTATATGCTCTACATCATTGATATCTCTGATTAGAGTTAGGTTTTCTTGCAAGAGTTGGCTACTCTACGTTCATTTTTGTGTCTTTCCTATTATCACAAGACATCCCACCCCAGGTCTCCATTTTTAGATCATGCTGAATTACATCCCTTGACAACTCTTCCTTGACTCTTTCAAGCTGGTTTTTTCCTAAGCTGGATCAAGTGGATAACTGCACAGAAGAATCTACAAGCATCTGAAAGCTCACAACTGCAAGTAGTTAGAGAATGGTTAGCAAATTGGATCCAGAAACTATAAATAATATCTGTAAGATTTCATACAGTGTTTCTACAATATGAAAGACTGAGCTTTTTGTAGTAAATGTACTTTGACTCATCTACAACATTTCCTATCAAAACTAATTATAGGTTTTGGAATCATGAAATTTGAAGGACAGAAGCTACTAGGTTTTTTGCATAATAGTTAATATCATTCAGAAAATGACTGGAGAACTTTCTGGTTGGAACTACCCAAGTTTTATCTATCTTTATCATAGAAAGTGATTTTAGAAGCACTCAGTTTTCAGGGACCTTGAAAGATTAGGGAGAGAATTTGGATCTAAAAGATGGACTTTTAGATCATTGTGACTAGTGACAATGCATTTTCTTTCCTTCTTTTACTTACTGAACTCAAGTGGGAAGATCAGATACTCTGGTGTTTAGATGTTGATGCATTGTAATAGCCCAGGAATTTTGTTCAAAATACAAAATAAGCATATCATCTTTCCTAAGAACTGGTATTGCAACGGAAGTGTCTATTTATGTTTTAATTTGTTTGTTTTGAAACAGGGTTTTAATATACTGTGCAAAATAATATTGAGTCTCTTCAAATCTGGTCATGGTTTGTAGGAATTCTCTAAATCAGAAATTTCCAAGAAGTCAGGGGAACAGATTCTGTGTGACAAGTGGAATTGTTTAAGAGTTTAAAGAAGTGGGAGCCTCTGGTTGGGACAGGGCGGCGGGAGACCTGCAGAGACGGTGCGGAAGTAGGATCATGAAGGAAGAGGTGAAGGGCATTCCTGTAAGAGTGGCACTGTGATTGTCGCCCTTTAGTCCCCAAAGAGATTAATGAGGGCTGCCAAATGTGCCTTTCCTTCGTACCCGGGGAACCTCAGGTGGTGGTTGGTACTGACAAATCTTTTACCTACGATTTTGTGTTTGACCCCTCTACTGAACAAGAGGAAGTCTTCAATACAGCAGTAGCACCACTCATAAAAGGTGTATTTAAAGGTGAGACTGGTTGATTCTTCAAACGGTTCTTGAACATATACTATGTGTCAGGCACTGTGATTGGGTGCTGCCAATACAGGAATGGATGAAACATGAGTCCTGCCTTCAAAAATTTCTCCAAAGAAGACATACGGATGGCTAACAAACACATGAAAAGATGCTCAACATCACTCATTATCAGAGAAATGCAAATCAAGACCACAATGAGGTACCACTTCACACCAGTCAGAATGGCTGCGATCCAAAAATCTACAAGCAATAAATGCTGGAGAGGATGTGGAGAAAAGGGAACCCTCTTACACTGTTGGTGGGAATGCAAACTAGTACAGCCATTATGGAAAACAGTGTGGAGATTCCTGAAAGAATTGCAAATAGAGCTGCCTTACGACCCAGCAATCCCACTGCTGGGCATACACACCGAGGAAACTCGAATTGAAAGAGACACGTGTACCCCAATGTTCATTGCAGCAATGTTTATAATTGCCAGGACATGGAAACAACCCAGATGTCCATCAGCAGATGAATGGATAAGAAAGCTGTGGTACATATACACAATGGAGTATTACTCAGCCCTCAAAAAGAATAAGTTTGACGCAGTTCTAATGAGATGGATGAAACTGGAGCCGATTATACAGAGTGAAGTAAGCCAGAAAGAAAAACACCAATACAGTATACTGACACATACATATGGAATTTAGAAGACAGTAATGATGACCCCGAAAGTGAGACAATATAAGAGACACAGAGGTATAGAATGGACTTTTGGCTTCAGAGGGAGAGGGAGAGGGTGGGAAGATCTGGGAGAATGACAACGAAACATGTATACAATCATATGGGAGATGAAGCACCAGTCTATGTTCAATACAGGATACAGGATGCTTGGGGCCGGTGTATGGGATGAACTGGGGGGATGGGCAGGGAAGGGAGGTGGGAGGGGGCTTTAACATGGGGAGATTGTCTACACCTGTGGCTGATTCATGTCAGTGTATGGCAGAACCAATACAGTACTGTGAAATGGAATAAAGCATTAAACAAAAATAAAAAATTAAAAAAAAAACTAAATTGAAGAAAATGCAATTTTAAAAAGCAATCTATAACTGTGAAAGAATAAAATTCTTATTTTAAGTTAAAAAAAAAAAGAAGTGGGAGAAAGTAAAGGTGGTAACTTTCAAAACGATCTGCAAGGCTACAACAGTTGATGAAGACTTTGTATATTATATATAAACAATACATGAATTATATATAATTGTCTATTATGTATAAAATTAATATGTATTTATATTTTGTGTATGTTTAACAGCCCAGCTTACACAAATAGCCTGTTTCCATGGGGGATGTGATATATAAACGCAATTTATTTCTTGTTCCACTGAACTTGTGGCTTCTAATCCTAATATAGTTCTTTATCAAGCACTTTGGAAAGACAAACATTTTTTTCATGTATCAAAAATGCTTAACTGATGATTGACATTGCATCTTTCCAACAGATGGTACTGTCTTACTGCCAACTATTCCAGGACAACCCTTCAGATAAATAAAATAAATCCCTTTCTCCACTTATCAACTACTGATTCAGGTACGTTTGCCCCATGAGTCACTCCAGGATCATAATAGCTTCAGAAAAATGTCTCTTAAAAACTCTCTAATAATACATGTGTTTAATTTCTCAGCACTTTTCCTACATGAGCCTCTTCTCTTTATTGAAAGCTAGACATATAATGGGTGCACAACTTAGTTCTGTTGACTTGGCTGTCAGTAGATTAAAGCAAGGTATTTATTAACACAGCTGGATTGAGTTGACCTATTAATAAAATGCTTCCTTGGTGGCTCAGTGGTAAAGAATCCACCTGCCAATGGAGGAGACACAGGTTCAATCCCTGGGTTGGGAAGGTCCCCTAGAGGAGGAAAGGGCAATCCCCTTTAGTATTCTTGCCTGGAGAATTCCATGGACAAGGAGCCTGGTGGGCTACAGTCCACGGGGTCACAAAGAGTCTGATGTGATGTAGTGACTAAACAACAATAACAACAATTAATAAAATACCAAAGGGATTTTGAATAGCTCTTCTATGTGTATCTCTGAATACTTAAAAAGATAACGTTATTGTGTGAAACTTTTTAAGAAGCAGAGGCCATATGGTGACTTCTCTAAGTCTCTTTAAGCTTCATGGTTTCTTGACATGATTTTTGAGTTCTATGAAGTCTGTTAAGGATGTTGGATGCAACATATAAATACAGATCTGGCTAACATGTCAGTCATTTGCATTTCCTTGGCCAAGTTTCTCTTAATATTCCCACATTTAATGGAATGGCTTGAAAAGTAAATATAGGTATAACAATTGAGTTATATTAAGTATTTAATAAATATGTCTTTATAAAGAAATTTTAGTTTAATCTCTCATTACCTTTATTAATTCTTTAACTTATAAACATTTCAAACGTACCTAAAAGTAGAAAGAATAATGAAACACCATTACCCATCATCTGTCTTATTTTAACTGTATGTCCCTGCCTCTAATCCTGTGCTGGTTGTTTTTCTTACAGTATTATTGAGGTATAAAGTCACCCACTGTAAGCAAATGTGCACTTACACTAAATGGTAATACAGTGTTTTTTTAGTTGAGGTATTAGCTGATGTACAATATTATATAAGGGTTTCGGGTATATAATAATACTGAGTCACAGTTTTTAAAGTTATATTTCATTTACAGTTATCATACAATATTGGCTGTGATCCCTGTGCTGTATATACTATATCCTGTGGCCTGTTTGTTTTATGCAGAGTGTTTGTACCTCTGAGTCCCCATCCCTGTGTTGTCCCTCACCCTTCTCTTGCCCTGCTGGTAACCATTGGTTTGTTCTCTATATCTCTGAGTCTGTTTCTTTTTTGTTATATTCATTAGATTTTTTTTTTAAGATTCCACATATAACTGATATCACATAGTGTTTGTCTTTCTCTGTCTGATTACACTTAACACCCTTCAAGTCCATCCATGTTGCAAATGGCAAAATTTCATTCTTTCTTAGGGCTGAATAGTATTCCAGTACATCTATATTTATATATCAAATCTTTATCCATTCACTTGCTGGTGGACACTTAGGTGGCTTCCATTTCTTGGCTATTGTAAATAGAGCTGCTGTGCACACTGGGGTGCATGTATCTTTTAGAATTAATGTTTCCATTTTCTCTGGATATATAACCTGGAGTGGAATTGCTGGATCATATGGTAATTCACATCATGGGAAATAGATGGAGAAACAGTGTCAGACTTTATTTTTGGGGGGTCCAAAATCACTGCAGATGGTGACTGCAGCCATAAAATTAAAAGATGCTTACTCCTTGGAGGGAAAGTTATGACCAACCTAGATAGCATATTGAAAAGCAAAGACATTACTTTGCCAACAAAGGTCCATCTAGTCAAGGCTATGGTTTTGCCAGTAGTCAGGTATGGATGTGAGAACTGGACTGTGAAGAAAGCTGAGCACCAAAGAATTGGTGCTTTTGAAGTGTAGTGTTGGAGAAGACTCTTGAGAGTCCCTTGGACTGTAAGGAGATCCAACCAGTCCATTCTGAAGGAGATCAACCCTGGGATTTCTTTGGAAGAAATGATGCTGAAGCTGAAACTCCAGTACTTTGGCCAGCTCATGTGAAGAGTTGACTCATTGGAAAAGACTGTGATGCTGGGAGGGATTGAGGGCAGGAGGAGAAGGGGACGACAGAGGATGAGATGGCTGGATGGCATCACTGACTCAATGGACATGAGTTTGGGTGAACTCCAGGAGATGGTGATGATGGACAGGGAGGCCTGGTGTGCTTCAATTCATGGGGCCACAAAGAGTAGGACACAGCTGAGCAACTGAACTCAACTGAACTGATGGTAATTCTACTTTTAGTTTTTTGAGGAATCACCATACTGTTTTCCACAGTGACTATACCAATTTCCATTCTTACCAACAGTATATAAGGATTCCTTTTCTCCACATCCTCTCTAACGTTTGTTATTTGTGGTCTCTTTGACGATAGTCATTCTGACAAATGTGAAGTGATAACTCATTTGATTTTAATTTCTTTGATGATTAGTGATGTGAAGCCTCTTTCCATGTGCCTGCTGTAACTGTAATATATCCATACAATGAAAGGCAATTCAGTAATAAAAAGGAATGAACTACTGTTACCTGGTAGAGGGGAACTTCCTTGATGACTCAGTGGTAAAAAAATCCAACTGCCAGTGCAGGAAACTTGGGTTTGATCCCTGGCTCGGGAAGATCCCCTGAAGAAGGAAATGGCAGTCCACTCCAGTATTCTTATCTGGGAAATCCCATGGACAGAGGAGCCTGGCGGGCTACAGTCCATGGGGTAACAAAGAATCGGACACGACTTAGTGACTAGAAAACAACATATATAGCTCTGAGGAACATTATATCAAAAAAACGTTACGCTAAGTTAGAAAGGTAAGATGCCAAAGGCTATGTATTGTATGATTCCACTTATATAGAACGTTCAGAAAAGGAGAATCTATAGGTTTGACAATTAGTGGTTTCCTGAGCCTGGGTGTCGGAGTGGGGTTTGACTGTAAACAGGCACCAGGGAACTTGTTACAGAGATGGAAATGTTCTAAAACTAGATTGTGGTGATGATTTCACAACCCAATACACTCACTGTAAACTACCGTATTACAGCACAATGTAAACACTTATTTGCTTTCCGTGGTGGCTTTTATGGAGGTAGGAAGTCTAAGTTCAAGGTGTTGGCAGGGTTGGCTTGTAGACATCCATCTTCTCGCTGTCTTCACATGGTTTTTCCTTTCTACATGTGTTCTAAGCTCTTCTAAGAAGTAGTCATTCAGAATAAGGGTCCACCCTTTTGTTGCTGTTCAATAGCTAACTTGTGTCCAACTCTTTGCAACCCCATGGACTGCAACATGCCAGGCTTCTCTGTCCTTCACTGTCTTCCTGAGTTTGTTCAAACTCATGTCCATTGAGTCAGTGATGCCATTCAACCATCTCATCCCCCTTCTCCTCCTGCCCTCAATCTTTCCCAGCATCAGGGTCTTTTCCAATGAGTTGGCTGTTCACATCAGATGGCCAAAGTATTGGAGCTTCAGCTTCTAGCATCAGTCCTTCCAGTGAATATTCAGAGTTGATTTCATTTGGATTGGCTGGTTGATCTCCTTGCTGTCCAAGGGACTATCAAGAGTCTTCTCCAGCACTACTCATTATAACTTAATTATCTCTTGAAAGGCCCTGTCTCCAAATATGGTCACATTCTGAGGTATTTGTGGTTAGGATTTCAGCTCATTAAAAAAATTTTTTTTCTAGTTCAAAACAAGACAAACTCAATTTACTGCAGTTTGTAATAATCACAAGATTATAGTAGTCTCATCAGTGATGGTTGGTTTGCACCAAAAAGTGGGTTAAGAAAAACAAAAGCCCTATTTTTCTTAGTTGGTACATTTATTAAAAATATAGACAGATGATTTTGTGCTTAAATGACATGGTTGTGCACTGGTTGCCATAAAACATAACTAATGGAAAGGAACTCTTCAACAAATATACTCCAGACAGAAGTGAAAAAGCACTCAGAAATGACTCACAAGACAGAGCCATTGCAGATATCATTCCGTTATGATTAATACTTGCTAGAAAATGGAGTTTGACATCATGTATGATTGCACCAACTATCATAGAGGCTGAATATCACAGCCATGATGGAGCACCGTGACCATAAAATGCCTCTTGACACTTCCCAGATTGTTTTATCTTTTAGTTATAAAGTTCAGTTACCAGAGCCAAATTTGTTCTTAACAAATGGAAGTTTTACATCCGTTCAAAGAGTCTCTTACAGCCTTCTGGGCCCATTCATTCACAGATAGGGGCGGAAACTGTAGCCAGGCTCTTCGCATCACGCATTTACCCGGGAGGCCCACGCTTCACGCGCTGTCCAGTAACAGGAGTGACTTGCAGCAGGGCCACTCCAATGAGGAGTCTGCATCTGGAGGAGATCACATCCTTGCGCTTTTCTCATTTCGTCTCCTCGGGGTCCAGCTTGGGTGAGAGGCCCTCCGTCCGGAACATCCCAGCTCTGCCACACGGCTTCCAGCCGACCCCCCTCTGTTCTTCTCAGCGGCCTCCTCAGCATGTGAATTTTGGAAGAACAGAATTCAGTCCATAACAATGATTAGACAGGAAGAAACAGAACTGTTTCCATGGGTGATGTGATTGTTTAGACAGCAGATAAAAGCTCTGTGGTTAAACTATTAGAATTAATGCATGAATTTATTTAAGCTGCTGGATATAAAGTTGATTATAAAAATCATTGTATTTCTATAAATACAATGTATAATACAGTATATTCTATAATACAATGCATCTCTATAATACAAGCAAAAAAGAGTATAGACATTAAAAATATGATTTATTAGCATCAAGACCACCAAATTCATAATAACAAATCTGATAAATGGTGGACAAAACCTTTTTACCTAAAAAAAAAGTAACTACAAAATGCTGTTTAGAAAATTGGAGGAAATGAAAGAAGATGTAACTGTATCAGATAAATGACTCAATATGGCAGAAATATCAATTCTCCCTGGTAGAGTTGTAGGTCAAATAAAATCTCAATTAAAAAATCACTGTACATTTAATTTTGTGGACTTTAAGTTGATCTTTAAATTTATATAAAAACTCAAAGGGTGAAAAATAGCCAAGACCATAGTGAAGAACAAATTTGACAAACTTATGTTACTAGATCTCGCTACTGTACAGCTATAGTAGTTAGCACTGCATCAAGGGTCCCCAAGACCACCCTGAGGTCTGAAGGTTTATAGGGGCCGCACACATGACTCAGTATAGAGTCAGACCCACGGGGATGGTTTATTACCGTGAAAGGATATAAACAAAATCAGATGTGGGAAAAGGCACATGAGATGAAGTCTAGAGGAAGTCGGGGCAAGCTTCCAGAAGTCTTCTCCCAGTGGAGTCACATTTAAGTCCCCCAGCAAAGGATGACAACACGTGTGAGATGTCATCTTGCACAGAAGCCGTCAAAGATCCGCTGCCCAGGGTTTTATTGGGAGGCTTGTAATGTATGTATATTCTGCCAAGTATACACCCAAGTTCCAAACACTAGAAGGGTTCAGCATAAGCCATATTGTTCGAAGACTTCCCTGGTGGTCCAGTGGCTTACAATCTACCTTCCAATGCAGGGCATGGGGGTTCAATTCCTGATCAGGGAACTGAGATCCCACATACAGTGGAGCAATTAAGCCTGTGTGCTGCAGCTACTGAGCCCATGCTCCACAGCTAGAGAGAGGCCCGTGAACCACAGCAAAAAGATCCTGTGAGCCACATGCAGGATCAGACGCAGCCAAACAAACAAAGATAACAAAAAACCATATTGTTTGTACAAGCGTTTTTGACACAGTGAGGCACTCCTTAGTTCTGGGAGTGATAGGAACTCTCCCCAAATCTAAGTTCCCACACTCCAGCCAACAACCAGCCTTATATCTGGCCTCTCAGAGAATAGCATCCTCAGGCCTGCTTTGTTAAATCTTTTCTGAACAGGTGCAAAGATGAGTAAATAGAGCAATAGAATGGGAAAAGAGGTTCAGAAATAGATCTACACACACACCTGATATATGGCAAAGGTGTCACTGTCATACAGTGAGGAAAAGAAGGAATTTTTAGTAAATGATGCTGGGTCATTTGGTTATCTAAATGGAAAAAAGTAGATTTGGACCCCTTCTTTATGTGATATCCAAATATCAATTCCAGACAGGTCAAAATGATAAGGGAACGCTTATAGAAGACAACTTGAAAAATGTCATCAGGAGCTTATAGGCAAAGTGTTCTCGAAAATTCCCCCAAAGTAGTAACCAAAAAGAAAAGGATAGATACGTTGGACATGATTAAAATTGTAAACTTTGTTTCACCAAAATCTAGCAATGAATAAAAGACATAAGCCATGAAGTGAGAGAAAGCATGATAAATATTATAATTTACAAAGGTCTTGAATGCAGAATATATAAGGAATTCCCACAAATCAAAGCAAACAATTTTAAAAAATGGACAAAGGACTTAATCAGACAGCCATTTCATAAAAAAGCGTATCCACATGGCCAAAAAAGGTATACATATGGGGCTTCCCTAGTGGCACAAAAGAATCTGCCTGCAATACAGGAGACCCAGTTTTGATCCCTGGGTTGGGAAGATCCCCAGGAGAAGGAAATGGCTACCCACTCCAATATTCTTGCCTGGAGAATTCCAAGGACAGAGGAGCCTGGTGGCCTACAGTTCATGGGGATTGCAAAGAGTCGGACACGACTGTGAGACTTTCACTCACACAGTAAATGCATTCAAACAATTTAGGACCCATTTCTGGAAAAAATTTTCTCAACTTTCCAGCTACTCTGCTATGGAAAGGTTATTACACGAGCTTCCAGTTGTTGCTGTAACAAGCTGCCACAAACTTAGTGAACATACAACAAACTCTTAAGGCTTGTAAACTTTCCTACATGTATGCTATACTTAGTGAAATAAAGTTAACTTATTAAATAAGTACAGAAACAGGTATGGAGTCTTTCTGAGAAATCTATGCCTAACTCCTTGGAATAAATCCAACAGAAATGAATACCAATACTCATCAAGAGACATATGCTAGAATCTACAGAGTAACACTATTCAGTACTCTTGCCTGGAAAATCCCATGGACCGAGGAACCTGGTGGCTGCAGTCCATGGAGTCACTAAGAGTCAGATGTGACTGAGCGACTTCACTTTCACTTTTCACTTTCATGCATTGGAGAAGGAAATGGCAACCCCCTCCAGTGTTCTTGCCTGGAGAATCCCAGGGATGGCGGAGCCTGGTGGGCTACCGTCTATGGGGTTGCACAGAGTTGGACACTACTGAAGCGACTTAGCAGCAGCAGCAGCAGCACTATTCAGAATAGCTCCAAACTGGAGCCATCCAAATGTCCAGCAGCAGTAGAATAAATAAATAAGCTGTAATAATAAAGTAAATATTATTTATTTATAACTACAGCAATGAGAATGAAGGAACTACTATTATTACTCCATGTAACTACATGACTGAATCTCTCAAATGTAACACAGAACATTGTGGAGTACATACTGTCTGATTCCACTACACAAAGCGCAGAATTAGGCAAAATTACTGTATGGCGTTAGAAGCCAGAGTAGCGGTCCTTTCGGGGATGGTAATGGACAGGAGAGGGCGTGGGAAGTTTTGGCAGTGTTGATGATGCTCTGGATCTTGATCTGGGGCTGGTTAAATACAGGTATTCATTCTAAAACATGCAACAAGCTCTCAGGGCTTATGAACTTTCTTACAGGCATGCTATACTTCAGTGAAATGAAGTGAACTTACAAAATAAGTAAATTCATGGAGTGTTTTGGGGGAGGCTTCCCTGGTGGCTCAGGTGGTAAAGAGTCTGCAATGCAAGAGACCTGGGTTTGATCTCTGGGTGGGGAAGATTCCGTGGAAAAGAAAATGGCAACCCACTCCAGTATTCTTGCCTGAGAAATCTCATGGACAGAGGAGCCTGGTGGGCTACTGTTCACGGGGTCAAAAAGGGTCAGACACAACTGAACAACTAACATTTTGACTTTGGAGTCTTTTTGAGAAATCTTTGAAGGGGAAGCAAGTCATTATCTTGTGACCTTTTCCCTTTCCCACCCCACCCTGTAGTTTTTTACTTGAAGAAAAGAATTGTTTCCTTTTCAGGGTCCTCACACCCTCCAGCTGAAGGCTGGTTCCAATTTTAAGTTAGCAGAGTAGCTGGAAAGTTGAGAAAATCCTTTCCAGAAATGGGTCCTAAATTGTTTGAATGTGTTTCCTGGGTTACAAAAAACAGGCTTGGTGGGATTTTCAGCCTCAGCATTTAATCTACTGCCAACTGCACTTGACAGAGACACTCCAGGGACTCGTCATTTCAGGCTGCGATGATGAGATTAAGGTGAGTTTGGAAGTTTAGACACAGAGGGGATCAGTCAGCGGTAAACCAGTTCCTCTCTGTTTTGTCTTTTCAATAATGCAGGTATTCTCAGATGCAGATGGCTTTCAACTGTCTGCATGACTGAAGATATGCTCCGAATATAAGACTCCACAAGTCCTTGAATGTTTCTTTTTAACTCCCTGAAATTGCTTGCTTACTTGTTTATACATGAGATCCAACCAGTCCATTCTGAAGGAGATCAACCGTGGGATTTCTTTGGAAGGAATGATGCTAAAGCTGAAACTCCAGTACTTTGGCCACCTCATGTGAAGAGTTGACTCATTGGAAAAGACTCTGATGCTGGGAAGGATTGGGGACAGGAGGAGAAGGGGACGACAGAGGATGAGATGGCTGGATGCCATCACAGGCTCTGCTGCGATTCATGGGGTCGCAAAGAGTCGGAAACGACTGAGCGACTGAACTGAACTAAACTGAAGGAACTTTCCTGTGGTCCAGTAGTTAAAAATTCACCTTGCAATGCAGGGGATGTAGGTTCGATCCCTGATCAGGAAATGAAGATGCCATGTCCCATGGAACAAATAAGCCCGCACACCCCAGCTACTGAAGCCATGTGCTCTGGAGCCCCCACGCCACAACTAGAGTCTGTGCACTGCAGGAAAGACACAGTGGAAATCCCACAGGCTGCAACCAAGACCCAACACAGCCAAGTAAATAGAGAAAAACTTGCTCTAAAAAGCCTGTAGTGAAAGATGGCTTCCCCAGTAGCTTGCTGGTAAAGAATCTGCCTGCCAATGCAGGAGACGCTGGTTAGATACTGGATTGTGAAGTCCCCTGGATGAAGAAATGGCAACCCACTCCAGCATTCTTGTCTGGAGAGTCCCATGGACACAGGAGACTGGGGGGTTCCAGTCCACAGAGTTGCAAAGAGTCAGACACTGCCTGCACGTAGTGAAAGACCAAAGAGGAAGCCTACGTTTCTTTCCTTGGGAATCATAGAATCTTGATTGATGGAGTCCTTAAGGATCATTTGGTCAATCATGTACTCAGAGAGTTGAGAGGACCATATGGCCAAATCTTTGTTTCCATAAAGGAGAACTTTGCCTCTAGTTTCTTAGAAGGAACCTGCCCTTCTGTCATCCACCTGCACTCGATGACTTATCTGCTTGATGAGACTGGAAGAGAACTCTGAGTCCTCAGTGCCTTGGTTCCCTGTCTCTCTCAGAGCCATGGGTCCTGAAGCTGTTGGCATTCTCTCTCATCTGATGGACCCCTTCCTTAAGATGGTGATGGCTCTGCAGAGGGTGGGCTTGTGGGAGTGTAAGCTGAACTCCTGGCCATAGGCACCAGGAAGTTGATTGTGGTTTTGGGTCCAGGCTATCTCCTTCAATATGCTTTTGTCAGTAATAAATCTGGCTTCCATGGTGGCTCAGATGGTAAAGAATCCATCTGCAATGCAGGAGACCAGAGTTTGGTCCCTGGTTGGGAAGATCCCCTGGAAGGGCATGGCTACACACTTCAGTATTCTTGCCTGGAGAATCCCATGGACCCTGGAACCTGGTGAGCTACAGTCCATGGGGTCACAAAGAGTCGGACATGACTGAGCTATTAACAAACACACAATAATTAATCTTATAATTTAACAGTTTTTCTCTCTGGCTCTGTCTCTTTCTTGATTGGGCTCATTCTACCTTGATTTCAAATGGCCACATTTCTTGGTGTGTTCAGGCTGCTATAATGAAATAGCAAACTGGGCAGCTTATAAAGAACAGGAATTTAGTTTTTACAGTTTTGGAGGCTTGGAAGTGCAAGGTCAAGTGTCTGGTAGATTGGATGTCTGGTAAGGGCTGTCCTGTCACATGGTGCAAGGGGCAAGGCAATTTTGGGGGTTCTCTGTAAAAGGGCACTAATCCCCCTCATGGGGGCTCCACCCACAGGACCTAATCAACCTCCCAAAGCTCCTCGTTCCAAATACCTAACCCTAACCATCACACCGGGAGCTAGAATTTAACACATGAATTTTGGAAAACACAAACATTCAGTCTGTAGCATCATACAACATCCAGGAGTGTGATGTTCTTCCTGTGAGGCTCAGAAACCAGGGCCCATGGCCCTGAACAGTTGAACAGATTAGATTGTTAGAATAAAAAGGAAGCTTTGCTAAGTTTTAAGGAGAGATCAGAAAAGGAATGCAAGAAATATGCAAAGAAATACTGTCTGATATCACTTATTTTTGTGATCTTGTCATATCTTCACCATATCTGATTCTTTGTGACCCCTTGGACTGTAGCCCACCAGGCTCCTCTGTCCATGGATTTTCCAAGCAAGAATTCTGGAGTGGGGTGCCATTTCCTACTCCAGGGAGTCTTCCTGACCCAGGGACTGAACCTGCAAATCTTGCGTCTCCTGCATTGGCAGGCGGACTCTTTACCATTAGTACCACCTGGGAAGCTGATGTCACTTATACTTTTAATCTAAAAATAAAACAAATTAATGAATACTGAAAGAAGAAGCAGACTCACAGATATAGAAAACAGACTATGGTTATCAGTGGGGATGGGGAGTTGAGGGGTGGAAGGTACAAACTACCGCGTATAAGGTTATAAGGATGTATCACACAACACAGGGACTAAAGCCAATGATTTGTAATAACTGTAAATGAAGTGTAATCTTTCAGATTGCAAAAAAATAAAAAATAAACATATAAAAAAGCACAAAAATAATAGTTAAATAATGAAAGCTAGGTAAATGCTGGTGTCAGGCACTGGGCTGCCTCAAGTCTCTTTCCTTCAGATTGGTTCCTTAGTAGTTCGGCTGCTCCAAAGTCAACAAGGAAAATGATGTTGTTATTTTTCTGATTATATAGGTAATACTAATACAGAAAACCCTAGCAACAGAACAGTGTAGAGAAGAAAGTTGAAAATCGCCTAAAATTCCTTCAGTAGAAAGCCCACTCAATGTCTTGGGAAACATTCCTCAGAGAACGGGGCTTCCCAGGAGGCACCAGTGGTAAAGAATCTGTCTGCAATGTTAGAGACATGGGTTTGATCCCTGGGTCAGGAAGATCCCTTGGAGAAGGAAATAGCCACCTTCTCCAGTATTCTTGCCTGGAGAATTCCATGGACAGAGGAACATGATGGGCTATAGTACATGGGGTTGCTAAGAGTCGGGCACAACTGAGCACACAAACACTTCAGAGTAAGGGCCCGAGGGAATCTTTTGCAGTCCTAGGAATGCCCTAGAATTTTATGTGGTTGGTGTAGTCACATGCTGCTGCTGCGGCT